>APFE030056714.1:9610-25599 GCA_000404065.3 Pinus taeda | reverse complement strand
AAAACTGCTAAAAATAGTAAGTTGTGCTACAATTAAGGAAACTAAAAATGCTGAAAGAGACAATGATGGGGGTCCAGATGGACTTGGCAGGTGGCCACCAATATCCACCTGGATCACCTTGGCTTCTACAGGAAAGCAACTGAGTATTTCTACAGGAAAGTTGAAAATGGCTTCTATAGGAAGCCAGAAAGCAACTGCTACAGGACTTTCTACAAGAAGTCCGAAAGAAGGACAACAGAAGGAGAAGTCGGCCGAAATCCTAGCTAGGGAGGTAGCAGCTGTGCTGGCCACCCTAAGTACCTCTCCCAAGCCAAAAGAAAAATGAAAGAGGGAGACTCCTCTGTATTTCAAAGTGAGAAGGAGTGTAAGGATTAAGACTGGCAGACCCCAGCCTCCATCAAAAGAACCGATCACCATCGTGGATACCCCTACCACGCCAAAGGATAAATCCCCCTCCAAGGCATCCATTACTGATGAGCAGGGGAGCCCAAAAACATCCTCATGGAGGGACAAAATGGAGAAATTGAGCTCAGAAGCCTCTCTACAGGATGCTGAGGCTATTCTATAGGAAACTTTGGCTAGGCTAAAAGAAACTGAGCAGATGGAAGAGAGAGCAGCCGAGTCACCACAGGAGGAGGAGGGAGCAGCCAAGTCACCACCAAAGGAGGAGAAAGTCGATGTTATCATGGAACCAAGCCCCTAGCCCAACTTGGGCTCTTATTATAACTTTTTGGAGGCCGACAGAATTATTCCCCAAAAGTTCACAGTGCCACTGTTTTTAGCACTAGAGGAAGAACGGGTACGAACCCACACGTGGATGAGGATCGCTAAATCTAAGGGGGTAGCAAATATAGGACCTCTAGAGGAAAGGCTCAAGGAAGCACAAAGGGATTTGGCAAGAGTAAGGCATGTGGAAAGCTCCCAGCAAGCCAAGTTAAGAGAAGAGAATGAGCTGCTCAGACAACAACTCCAACTGCAGGGACAGAGGAAAGAGAAGGACACGGTAGCCAAGGATCCCTCAGCAGAGCTTCAAGGAAAAGAAGAGATGCAAGCTAATCTTGAGGAATTTAACCAGCAACTACAGGAAAGGGGACTACAGGCAGATATGTAGATACAATCCCTAAAGCAACAGGTGCAAGAAAAGGAGGCACAACTGGCCTGCATGGCCAATTGGGCAATGGAAGCACTGCAATGTAGGCAGCCAACGAAATCTTATGGCCTATACCTAAGGGACCAGTGGCTGTAGTTCCAAATCAACACGTTGGCACAGAGGGGTATCTCCCACATCCAAAACCCCTAGCAGCTCACAGATTTATGTAACACCAGTTCATTGGAAGATAAGGCCAAGCTTTTAGAGTTTTACCTCCATAATTTGGCCCTTCCAAACATCACTTCGTGGGACCCCAACACTGCGGTAGGGGACATGCAGCTGGAGGCACAGAAGAGGAGGAGCATAAGCAGTGGGAAGAGGTGGAGAGGAAGGTCGGATTCCATGACAGTGTGGAGGACACTACTTCAAAAGCCTGGGATGTGAGAGTTGCCATTAAAGCAATGAAAGACGAGGAGCTGGACTAGTTTCTCAGAGGATGAGCAACCCTTTTAGCAGGGGGGTGATGATGAGCCCCAAAATTGGTAACTTGTTGGGCTCATTTGGCCTAATTGTCCTTGTTCAGTCCTTGTTCAAATCCTTCATTTTTCTATAGTTTATACATTATTTTCAATATGTTTATGTCATTTGTACGAATAAGGGAAGTCACTTTTCCTAGGTGGTTAACACGTGCTTATTTCAGGCTTTTTGACACATATTGGAGCAAAGTGAAAGCAATCATGGGCTATAAGACAACCAAGCCTGAGGTGAGGATTCGAAGGGGGGTTGCCTATGGCATTAAATAACCCTTCCTCGGGATCTTCACCCCCAACTCCGAGCTCCAAAGACCACCAAACCGAATCTAGAAGGCAGCCAAGCAGAATTTAGAAGGGACTGTTTAACTCACAGTTTGATAGCCGAGTTCTACAGATTGAGGAGGCCAGCTAGGTCCCTCGTGATGTATAAATGTTGAGGCCTCAGCCTTCGTAAGGGAATTTTGAAACTATTTTGTATTTTTCACCTCAGTGTTGCCAATCCTATTTTGTTCTTTTGTAGCCATTTTTGGCATCACTCTTATGATTATTTTTGGATAATGAGAAGCAGTTTGGTTTCCTATCAAATCTGAGTTTTTCATAGGAGCCATAGCTCTCAGGGTTGGGCTCAACTTGAGAGCCTAGGGCCGCCTTTCTGTACTATTACTTTTCCTTTACATATCATTGTTTTCCTTTATGCATTTGAACATATTTTTGTTATGTAGATTTCTTTATGTTTCTTGAATGACATTGCTTTAGGTGCTTTGGTAGGATAATAACAGAAAAACCTCCAAGAAAAGGGACAACCACACTCCTGGTTTCACCTCATCCTTATTGGATTAGGGGCTGGAATTGAGGAAACAGTGCTGCCTCAACAAAAACACTAGTTTGCTCAACCATGCAATCCTTAGTGTGTTGTTTTCATTAGCAGAGATTAGTCATGGGTTTGGACATCTGAAATGTTTCTTTGCATAGTTGATGTACAAGGTTTTCTTCCCAAATAAAGCTGCTGTTCATTTATGTTGTTGACGGTTAGACTAGATTAGTTCAAGATTTGATCATTTGCAAGCCTTTGTTGATTTGATCGAAGTACACCGTGCAGGGCATCCCCTCCATTCGTTCATCCACCCAAATCATCATCTGAGCCACATGTTCTGTCCCTTAGCTAAGTTTCTCATTTCCCATCTATCCTTTTTGTCCACGTAACCCTACCTCCTTGCTCATCATTGCCTTAGCCTTCTTCAAGCCAAGTCAGCCTTCTACACCTCTTCACCACTCCATCCACCAGTCCTTAGGCCATTTTTAGACACCTATCCTACCTCCAGATCCATCCATGCACCTTCCCTCACTCATCCATCCCCTAAAAACCGATTTCCAAACATCCTGTAGAAATTTTGAAACATCCTGTAGAAATTCTGAAACATCCTGTAGAACCCCTGCAGACTTCCTGTAGAAGCTCACAAATGAAGCTTCTTGATAGCCAAACTTTGTGGAACTCTCTAGAGGAGTGTTAGGGACTCCTTAGACCCTCTCTGAACCCCTTCCAACCTTTTCCAAGCATTTCTCTTCCATGATCCACCCCTGCACAGTAAAGCACAATTCAAGCATATGCATGAGAAAATTGACAACTTAATCAAAAATTACAAAAAGATGCTTTCTTAGGACAAAAGTAGTCTAAACACATGTATTTTACCTTCATAGAAGTAATGGCATCTCTTTCAGTAGTTTGCACTCTCATCTTTGCATCAGTAGGACTAGCTGGTAGATTTAGGGTTTGCGCTTTCCTTCAGTTTGTCAATCTCTTTTCGCAAATAGATTAGCTTCCTTTGAGTTAGCTTTCATTCATCAATTAGAAGCTTCTTCTAAGAGCTCATAGAAGTTGGCTAAAGCCCCTAGCGGACTTGTGCCAGCTGACCAAGTGATAGCTGCGGCAAGAGCTAGTACTTGTGCATACAGCACCGTCGCTTCCAAGTTTGTTACGAACAACCGGGTTGATAAAATTAAAGAAGGGAGTCCCAGGAGTTGCAGCATTATTGTTGCAATACTGGAGCCCACCAATAATAGTAATAAATATTTTGACAAATACATTTTATGAAGATCGAACCTAGTTACATTTTTCAGCACTCCCTCTTAACTAGGGAGGTATTCATAACAAAGATCTCAAACTATATGAACTATCAAGAGTTTAGGCACCACAATGTCATGGACTAGATTCCTGACTAGGGCAATCTATCCAAGGGATCTCAATAGTTTAGGCACTACAATTCCATGGACTAGATTCATGACCAAGGAAATCTATCCGAGTGGGACTAAGATGGAATAAATCTTTCAGCCTCTCTAGGTACCATCAGGCTTTCTTGCTAACAATCAACCCAGGGATCTAGGTGTGTATCCGAGGTCAGAGCTTCATGACCAACACCACCCTCCCTAATTTGGGAACTAGACATCAACACATAATGTCAGCCAGATGTCTTCCCAGGCAATGTGTCTCACACACAAGGCCTCAACAAGTCTCTTCCAAACTTTTATCATCATAAAAAAAATCAACAATATCAAGTAAACCAAGCATGCTTCTAAGATATTCAAACTTCTTATTAGGAAGAGACTCTGTTAGTGTATCAGCTACCTAATTGTCTGTCGGTACATACTGTAGCTTCACAATCCCATCCTGCACTAAGTTCCTAATGTAGTGGAAATTATTGTTGATATGCTCCATCCTAGCATGAAACACAAGATCTCCAGAAATCTTGATACAACTTTGATTATCACAATTTATCATAGTAGGATTTAGAGGCTTGTCAAACAAATCTATCAGAAGCTTCCTCAACCATACAACCTCCTTTCCTACTTCACATGCAACCACGTGCTCTGCTTCAACACTACTCAAAGCAACATGATCTTTCTTTCTACTCATCCATGAGATCATGGAAGATCCAAAACTAAAGCATCCACTAGTAGTGCTTCTTCCATCAGTCTCACTGCCACCCCAATCATACTCTGTGAAGCCAATCAACTTGAATTCCTTGCTATTGTAATTTATGAAATTATCTATCGTGCCACGAAGATATCTCAATATGCACATGGAAGCTATCCAGTGATCATGATGAGGCTCCAACTGAAATTGACTAAGAATGTTCATAGAAAAGCATATATCTGGCCTAATATTTACCAGATAGATCAAAGAACCCACTAACTAACGATAGGAAGTAGGATCCATGAGACTTGAGTTGAAGCTCCTCAACTTTTTGAGATTGGTGATCATAGAAGTATTCATGGGCTCGGAATCCATCATCCCAAATTTCTGTAACAATTTGATGATATAATTTCCTTACCCCAAATATATATCCTGGGGATTTTTCCATACTTCCAGACCTAGGTAATAGTGCATCAGTCCTAGATCCTTCATCTCAAATTCAACTGCTAGCATTTTCTTGCATTCTTGCATTATTTTCTCCACACATGTAATGAATATATCATCCACATATAATAGAATAATGATTGGCTCATTATTCACAACCTTGATGTAGAGATTTGGATCAGCGGAACTATTCACGAACCCAATTCTTAGAAAGTACGCATCCATTATTGCATACCATGCCCTAGGAGCTTGCTTCAAACCATATAGGGCCTTCTTGAGTCTACAGACATGAGCATCTTTGTCATTTACCTCAAATACTTCAATGTATACTTCATCATCAATGGTCCCATTAAGAAATGTTGTCTTCATGTCCATTTGAAGGATATTCCATCCCATTGTAGCAACCAATGAAACCAAAGATCCAATGGTAGTATACCTTGCAGTGGGTGCAAAGATTTCTTCATAATATATGCCTTCCTTTTGAGAGAAACCCCTTGCGATGAATATGGCCTTGTATTTATCTATACTTCCATAAACAATTTGATCTTTTAGATCTATTTTTAGGTGACAAAATATTTGTCACTAGGTCTAGGAATGATTTCCCAAACCCCATTCTTCATGATGGATTGATATTCTTCCTACATAGATTTGTTCCATACTTCTTTATGAGAAACTTATTCAAATGGAGATGGTCTGACTTCAATTAGTCTTGTCATATGTGAAACATATTTCTTCGGCCTTTTACTTTCTCTAAAGGTTTCTTTTGTAGCTCCATGTCCTTCAGCATATTCAAGAGTAGCTTCTAACTAATTTGGCATCTTCCTTGCATTCAGTATTATCACAGATTGAATAGGCTCGCTTGGTCCTTCTTCTTATTCTTATTGAATTGTAGAAGGATTGTCGGGTTGTACTTCTTATTCTTCAAATGTTGGTAGATCTTCGTCATGAGAATCAATAAGAATATCCTTGAATCTCTTGTCGGCTTGATTTTCATCAAATATAACATCCCTGCTTACTTTAAAGTGTCTCCTTTCCTTGATGTAGATTCTATATGCTTTTGAGGGGAGACTATAACCAACGAAGATCCCTTTGATGCTTGTAGAATCTAATTTCTTTTGTTTGTCCTTAGGAATGAGGATATAAGCAGGATTCCCGAAGATTCAATGATGGTCCGCACTTAGCTTCTTCCCTATGAATGATTCCCTGAGTGTCATATTTTTAAGAATTCTATGAGGACTTCTATTTTGAATAAATACAACTGACATTCATTACTTTTCCCCATATAAATATTGGTAAGCCTTGATCAAGGAGCATCATTTGTATACCTTCTTCAATTGTCCTATTCTTTCTTTCGGCCACTCCATTTTATTCATGATAGTAGGGAACAACAAGCTCCCTCTTAATTCCCACTTCTTTATAATATGCAATCCATTCTTTATAAGTATATTGCCCACCATTGTCGGATCTCAAAGTCTTTATTTTCCTTTCGGTTAGGGTTTCCACTTCACATCTAAACTCTTTGAATTTCTCAAATACTACATCCTTTTCTTGAGAAGGTAGAGACATGTCATTCTAGAGTGATCATCAATAAATGATACATAGTAAAGATGACCTTCAAGTGATTTGTCAAACATGGGCCCACACACATCAGAATGTATGAGGTCTAGTATTTCTTTAGACCTTGTTTCACTATTTGAAAATGGTTTTCTTGCATGTTTTCCCAAAGATCATCCCTTGCAAACTCCTTCACGATCTTCTTTGATATTGAGGATGCCATGAACTAGATGTTTAAGAGTGGGAATGACCTTGTAGTGAACATGACCATATCTTCTATGCCATAACTCAATGGGATTGATTTCCATATGAACTAGGGCTTGAGGAGGTGGTGTAATGACTATGTACAAGATTTCTTCACGAACTCTAGTAACCCGAGCTTTATCAATACTCAATTCTTTTCCCCAAATGAAGACTTTTCCATCAACAAAAGAAAATCTACCCCCTAAACCTTCTAAGCGAGAAATTGAAAGAAAATTCTTTTTCAAACCTGGAACATATAGTATGTTGTTGAGATGTAGTTTTTCTCCATTCTCCAGCTTCAAAGATGTTGATCCTAGGCCTCTATCAACACAACTTTTGTTGTCTCCCAATTCCACTGCATGAGAAGATGGTTCCTTTGATAGAGTTTGAAGTTAATTACTTTCCCCTGCCATATGCCTTGATGCTCCACTATCAATGATCCATGCATTATCATCATTAAGTGATCCTTTAAGTGCAACTAAGAACCCTTGACTTTTAACCTTGTTAAATAAGTAGTAGACAATCTTCTTGATCCATATTCCTGTAGTATTGAATCCCATTATTATCATAGAGGGAGTAATCATTTTCTTCAAACCAACAAAGTGATTTTCAATCTTATTCGACCTTAGCTATGAAACCATGTTGAGAAATCAATGTTGGTAGGATTAGGGTTAGATTTCTCTTTCTTAATAATTACTTGTGAATTATGTTGGATTATTTTATTTATTTTTTATATTATCTTTCATCAAGAAATTACCAAATTATGTGTGCATGAAGATCACAAAAACACAAGACACAAGATGTAGGCACTCTGTTAGGGAAAAACCCCTATCTAGGGGAAAACCCAGTCAAAATATATTCCTTCAATAGTTTTTCTTGAGACTCATCAACCTTGACACTCACCTCCTCCACACCAAGCCAACCTTTCCTTCTGCGATCCAACCTTTGACCTAGCAGCAACAACACTTCGACCCCAACAAATTCGACTTGGAAGCTTCCGACATCAAGTGGTAGCAGCAGCTCAACTTTGACAAAGAGACTTCGATCTCCTAAAGTAGCCCACATGAAAGAGAGAGACAGAGTGACCACCCAAAACTTCATTTTTTCCCTTCCCTTCCTTCTTAACCAAACTCACACTCCTTTTAGCCTCCTTCTTCACCTTCACACTTTTCCGAACTCTTTCTTGGATATCGAACTTATGAGAGAGAGAGTGAGTCCAAAATGAATTTGATCCGCTTTAATATATAGGATTCTGGTGAGGTTAAATTGCTTAGTTGAGTCTGAATTGATCTCCTTGAGGTTGACTTGGTGTGGAGGTTACATAATTCATCTTTGACTCAAAAATAATTATTTTTACATCGTTCGAAAGCCTAAGAAGGGTCTCATAAAATATACAATAACTCTAATGACTCATTATTAATCGTAGGAGTCCACAATGAGGACTTTGACTAATAAAATGACGACCCAAGCATGAAAAACCATGCTTTAATAAGTCATTGTAACAATAATAAAAATTATTTTGACAAATACATTTTATGAAGATCGAAGTTAGTTACATTTTTCAACAGATAGAGGGGAAAAGGGAACTAAGGTATTATAAGGAGGTGATCAACCCTACTCTTGCTAACCATAATTATCTTTTTGTTTTTACTAGTGCTAGGAAGAAAATGAACATTGCAGAGATAAGAACTAATTCTCATGAGCTCCAAAGTGAAAATGGGCATTGGTCTATTCCCAAAACACCTCGGGATGGAATAGTCTGTCACCTTTTCCATACTAAGAGGGTTAAAGATGAAAATCACTTTCTCTTGGATTGTTTGGCTCTGACTTACACTTGTTCTCATTTCCAAAACATTTGTCATACTACCAACCTTTTTGATATGTTAAGTCAATAAAACTATAGTGACCTAGGAACACTTATTTCCCTATCATAGAAATAAAATATTAAAGAGTCTCAATTAATCTCTTACTTTCTTAAGGTATAGACCACATTGGCCTTAATAGACATTAATCATCTCTCACACATGTATCAAATATCTAAATTTATGATTCATATATAAAATTAAAATACTTTAAAATAATTATTTATTTATTTAATTAAAGATATTTTGTCTAAAATTATTTGAATTCTAAATATAAAATTAACATTTTTTAAACGATATTAAAATTAAATTTATTTACAACTAAATATTAAATAATTTAAATAATATTAGGAATTTATAACCTTACTACTTGTTAGGTATAATTAATGTGAATATTGTTTTCTCTTCAAGTTTAGAATGTGTTAAATAATATTTTAAAATATATTTTTTGGATTAATTACAACAATTAATTTTTGGTTGATGTTTCTAATTAACTAATTTGGTTCATCATTCTTTGTTTGTTGTTTCCCAAGGTTATTATTATCTTCGAATTGCTTTCATAATGTTTTGAAATAATTCTTTTGCATTGAACACAATAATCTGGTTCATCATCTTTTTTTTTCCCTTTTCCACATAGTTATTATCGACTTTTGCGATTCATAATATTTTGAAACACTGTTTTTTAAAATATTTATAAATTCACCATTGTATAATTATTTGTACTTATGAATTTTGTTAAGTATTTAAAAGTTCTGTTTAATTTAAAATTGATTAGATATTAAATTATATCAACATAAACGTAAACGTAGAGTTTGATATATTATTAATTTAAATGGATATAAATTGAAAGGTAATAAAACTTGTTGAATGGTTTTTTTTTAAAATAAAAATGAAAATCGAATTGAACAACATTATCATATATATATAATGTAAATTATTTTTTTTTTAAATAATATAATTTTTTTTAAGGAAAGAATTCTCTCTTGTTTTTTAGGCCCTTTCACAACTATATTATTTAAGAATCATTTAGGTCAAAGTCAATTACACAATATTTATCAATCATTATTGCTCATCATGTCCACTCGTGGATTCCACCTAGGTGAGAAAGATATAGCAATTCACCCAACCACCCCGTATAATCTCAATTGAATTACTATTATACTATCTATTTAATATAAAATAATAAATACTTTCAATAATGAAAAACACAAAATAAACCTATTATATATAAGAGTGGATTTAATTATTAAAAACACATGTTTTCACAAAGTCAAAAGAAAAAGATGATAGAGTAAGTATTATTTCTAAACTTTAATAGTAAAAAAACTAAATTAAAGTGAGGATCTTCTTCTACAAATAAGAAATATCCTACACTAATTTAATATTTAACTTAATTGCAACCTTAG
This sequence comes from Pinus taeda, assembly GCA_000404065.3. Classification (NCBI taxonomy): domain Eukaryota; kingdom Viridiplantae; phylum Streptophyta; class Pinopsida; order Pinales; family Pinaceae; genus Pinus; species Pinus taeda. Next base: position 15,556 of record APFE030056714.1, on the reverse strand, counting down.
TAGATAACAAAACAAGATGTGGAGAAAGTTGCAAGCTGCATAGCTAGTCTAATGTGTGTCTAAGAGCTTGTGGGAGATGTTGCGTAAGATGCAGTGTGTCCCACCTAGTCAAAGTGGAAATAGTGAGGTTTGTGGCTCTTGCTATAGTGATTGGAAACCCACACCAACCAGACTAAGTTCCCAAATGCATATTAACAAGAGATCACTTGAATGCTATTAACTTCTTCCATGTTGCATATTGTACCTTTTTGTAAAAGAAATCTGTCGTGTAAGATGTCAATCCAAATTTTGCTATTGTAGAGGTTTCCATTGTCTAGTGCCCTATAAATAAATACAATATTTTAATGCTAAAAAATAGATTATATTCCTATTATTTTACCTGTTGCGGGCATGGTATTACACATTCGATTTTTCATTGATTGGGTATTACTTTGTTTTTAACTAAAAAAATTTGCAATTTTGCATAGTTTAATATTATGGATTGAATTTGATTATTTTTTATTAATATTTAAAACTATTTATCTGCAATATGATTGGTTTAGATCTTTATTTTGTAATTGTTGTTTTCGGTGCTCCTATCACAACTACAAACATTATTTTCCCTCATCGTGGCACTATGACAAATAAACAGAAGTTGATTCTTGTGTATATATTTAGCGACGCCCATTAACTGAATCTATTTACTTAATCTCACAAACTAATGAATTAAAAGCCATTCGAATAAGGTGACAACTATATTATACTTCCTACTATCTTCCCCTCCTTTGTTTTTTTCGAGATTAACGATTTCTTCACGTAATTATCAAATTTGTTGTAAATTGCAATTAAGAAATTATACTATATAACTTTGCTTCTTTTTTAATTGTAGGATTGCTATGTTGTGGGAAGAGTTGCGGGCTTTGATGGATAAACTACCTGCATCAACAGTTTCTTCCAACTCAAAAATTTGAAAATCTCCCCGATCGAGTCAACAATTTCTACAAATGAAGAGCATCCCTATCCCATCCTCTCACAGGAATTTCATTATTTCATTTATGGGGTCAGGTAATAGCAGTCGGGAAATTCATGTAATATTGGATTTGCAATTAGGAACTCTTGCTGTCCACAAGAATACATTCAAATTAGATACTTACTTGTGATGATAGGCACATAGGCATCTCCATGCAAATCCAAACAACATTTTGTATGTGTCTAAAGACAATGACCTTGCTTTCATGAGATTAGGTATAACTAAAGAGTAATCAGTGATCATTCTAGTTAACTTAGTGGAACTTGTAATGAATCTATGATGCATATTCAATTACATTCCCTATAAAGGTAGATTCAAATTAGATGCTTACTTGTGATGATGGATAGGTGTTTCCATGCAAATCCAAACAACATTTTGTATGTATGCGTCTGAAGACAATGACCTTGCTTTGATGAGATTGGGTATAACTAAAGAGTAATCAGTGATCATCCTTGCTAACTTAGTGGCACTTGCAATGAATCTATAATGCATAGTCAATTATATTCCCTGTAAAGGTAGATTCAGACTATGATTGAGTAGGTGTCATTAAATTATTAGAGTAATATATAAATCGTAATAATTTTGCTCCACATGTAGATATATATGGGTGGTGAGACCATTCAAAACGTAATACATCATAAAACCTAAACACAATATTTATCTAGAAACTCATCCACATAATTATGAGATATAAAAATATAATAAACAAATGATTTAATTTTTTAATTTTTCCCTTTAACATACAAAAAAAAAACATAAATAAATCAAGATACTGCAAAATCAACATATATAATCACTAACTTTATGACCATGAAAGATGATATAAATTTAAATTTAGGTTAAACATTATGCTTTTATTATTTCAAAATTATTGTTAATATTTATTTTATTTTATTTCATTAACCTTATTTATCTATAATAAGCATACAAATATATTTCACCTAAAATATTTATTTTTAATTAAATTAACCTAAATTACTTAAAAATTATTAATATTAATTATTTGCGTAAAAATAAAGGTTAGTGTATTTGAGTCATTGATCAAATACTCAAATAATTAATGTCCCACCATTTCCTTTATATTATTATTTGTAGATTACTTAGTGAATTGTATGTTTCTTCGCCTTGTCAAATTTATTTTGTTAACTACTTTTAGGGTCACATAATTTTGACAAATTTACTTAGGAGGTCGAGCACTTTGTCATTCGCTCCAGATTGATTTGTAAAAGATTTATGGTCCGTGATGGGAAGACTTTGCATACTTAGGATAAAAAAATTTAATAATAACAAATATATGAATGAAAAGACTTTTCATTATAATAATAAAATTTGTGTCTTACATGTATTTTTTTTTGCAATTATGATGTTTATCACAAAAACTTCTTTAAATGTATACCAAAAATAGAAACATTATGTTATTGTTTACTATCATTTAAGTGTTTTTACAAAAAAAAATAATGACAAGATGTAAATAAATATAGTTATCAAAAGTTATTGCTCACTATTATTTATCTGTTAGTGGTTGTTACCCACCAAAATTTATACAAGTATTTGCAATTGATTAAGCAATTAAGTTTTCCACTTTATATATTAATTTGCAATTTTTCTGAAAGCCTAATTTGTAACTTGAGTCTCAAGAATTAAGTTGTCATGCAACACTTGTTTGCATTTTATTCTTATCCATTTTTTATGCAAAGACTTGCTTAAATTGTGTTGGGAATTAACTGATAGTAAATGTATTAAATACTTTCTTCAAAGCTTAAATATAAAAATTTACTACACAAATATCTAAAAATTATGCATGGATATTGCAACTATATCCATAAATTATGGCATAAAATATGTGAGGCACTTATCCACATGGCATTTTCTTGTGCAAAGGCTACATAAAAACCTTCAAGTTATGGTCCAATCAAATGTTTGAAAATTAGTTTAAATAATATTGAAAAATAAATATTTATTTTTTGAAGTTAAACATTATAAGTTGCATTGGTCAATGCTAAACTAATAATAGTCAACCAACAAAATCAAAATAAATAACTTTATTTATAAACAAATAGAATGAGATAAAGTCATTAATAATTAAGTGAAAATTGATTCAAACCATAAATTTTTATTTAATGTATATTAAGAACAATTAGACACTTAAAAAAATTAATGTAGATTCATTTAATTATTATATGATTATTTTAAAAATAAAAACCACTTATTCCTTGAGAAGAGTTTCAGCGTAAATCACATGTAGAAAACCTTTGTCGACGCGCTTCGAACCAACAAATGTGGTGTATTGTCAGGACAAGTTGAGGAGTCAGATCATAGCTGTGAGTTAAATAGGGAGAGCAGATCTTCCAAATGGCTAGGTGTGACCATTAACGGCTATATAAATGGCTAAATTACATAATACTATTCTAATGTTAATTAGGGCTATATAGTCAAAGTAACTCATTATATTCCTGATAAATAATATTAAATAATTGAATGAATATGTATTATTTTAATTTTTTTTATTATTTATATATTTATATATTTGATTTATATTATTTCATTTTTAAATTTTTGGTATTAAATTAATTATTTATTAATTTAATATTAGTTCAAAGGTTAAGTAGGGGTATCAAAATTTTGAAAATTTATTTGTAAAATATATAGTAATCTAGGTTAAGTAAAGGATATATATTATATATATATATATATATATATATAATATATATATATATATTATTCCTTGGAAATAATCAAAATTATCAATAGATTAATTAATTATTTTTATGGTAGTTGAAATATAATAAAAATAAAAATAAAATAAATAAATAAATAAATCATATAATAATATTATAATATTATAATTAGGATAGGTAAGGTTAAAGAACAAATCAAAAATATAAGAGATCATCTAATAGATCCATGGATGATAACATTAAGATATTATTGATAAGTTATTATTAATAAAAAAAAATATTAGAACGAGAGTCAAAAATTAAAAACGAGATGGTCAAGAGCATGACCAAAAATTAACCAAAGGAGAAACCTAGGAGGAAGGAGAAGGATACAGGATAACAAGGGGAAAAAATACGGGGAAACCTAGAAAGCTAGAAAATGTCAAACAAGGGAGGAGGGGGAGGGAGGGGAAGGCAAGACTAGGAAGATAGGGCAGGGATCCAGCAACTACTGATCTTCCAATCGTCATCTCTATTGAGATTGTATGGCCTCCTTTCATTTTCAATGGCTTCCCTGAATTTACGATGATGGAACTGCGCAACCTTGGAAATAACCTTGGCCTCCTCAATACAAACCTGATGCTTGGTCTTTTCCGCATGCTCTACTAACACTGAAGACTTGGTTCTCCCGTGCCTTAGGTCAGCTGCATGTTCGCTGATCCTTTGATGGATGAAGGATCCCGTTTCCCCGATATAAGGGGTCCCACAAGAACAAGGAATCACGTAGACACCCTTTATGTCCTTAGGGTCAACAGGATCTTTCACCGATCGGAGGGATTTACGAATGGTGTTGAGGGGCCTAAAGGTTGAGGGAATATTATACTTCTTAAGAATCTGAGCAATCTTATCTGTGGTTCCCTGGACATAAGGAAGATGGAGATCTCGGAGATGCTCTTTAGGTTCTTTTTTAATAAAAAAATTCTTGGAGGCTTTAAGGAAAGCCTTTTGACCAAGGTGCCTACTATAGCCGTTCTCCCTAAAGACATTAAGGAGATGGGATTTCTCCTGATCGAAGCTCTTATTATCAGAAATCCTAAGGGCACGAGTAGCGAGGTTGTGAAGAACACCCAATTTTTGCGTGGGGAAATGATGGGAATTGGCATGAAGATATTGCTCAGTATGTGTTTTCTTTCGAAACACTGAGTGGGAGAGGGAACCATCAATATTCTTAGAGATAAGAATATCAAGGAAGGGGAGGCAACCATTAACTTCTTTTTCCATGGTGAACTTAATGGCAGATTGATAGTTAAGGTGATTGAAGAAGAGATCCAACTCCTCTTGGCCATGGGACCAAATGACATTAGTGTCATCTACATACCTTTTCCATAGCTTGGGTAGGAGACGAGCCGAGGCTAAAGCTTTGGCTTCAAAATATTCCATAAAAAGATTAGCAACAATAGGGGATAGGGGTGAGCCCATGGCAACACCACAAGTCTGTTTAAAGAACTCAACCTCGAAACAGAAAAAAGTGGAAGTAAGACAGATCTCAACCAGCCGAGCGGTATCAAGATCTGTTAGGCGATGGATTACTTCCAAAGCTTCCTTTACAGGGATACAAGTGTAAAGGGAGACCACATCAAAGCTGACTAGAATGTCCTTAGGGTCAAGGTTTATGTCCTTAAGCTCTTTAATGAAGGATGCAGAGTCCTTTACGAAGGAATTTGTATGGCCAACTAAGGGCTTAAGTTTAAGGGAAAGGAAATTAGCAAGAAGGTAGGTTAGACTGCCAATGGTGTTGACAATAGGCCTCAGGGGAGCCCCTTCTTTGTGAATCTTTGGCAACCCATAGATCCTAGGAGTCACGAGACTGCTCTCAATGAGCTTATGGTTAAGGGAACTAACAGAGTTACTGGAATTAATGGCAAGAGCCACAACCCTAGAAATTTTCTTAAGAGGGTTCTTGGGCAGCTTATTATAACTGCCACTATTGTAGAGATGATCTAACATCTTCCTACGGTAATCATCCCTGTTGAGGATGACAGCAACACCTCCTTTGTCAGCCTTCAGAACCACAATTTCTTTGTCCTAGTTTAAGGATTTGAGGGCGACGAATTCCTCATCGCTGAGGTTCTTCTAAGGAGGCTTAGCTTTCCTAAGGACGACAGCACAATCCTACCTAATAGTGTCCCTAATGTTATCAGGAAGATCTCTAAGTAACTTTAAATAAATGATATAAATTCATAAAATGATATTAGTAATAAATTAAAATGGTTTTCTATT
>APFE030056711.1:0-27884 GCA_000404065.3 Pinus taeda | reverse complement strand
TTTTCTTCGAATTGTTGTGGTGTCAACCTTATAGGTTGTGGAAGACTAGGGACAACACTTCCATCTTTATAGTTGTGAGTGGTATGCTTCTTGGTTGCCATAATTTTGCTTTCCATTTGTCTTGCTAACCTGAATGCCTTCTCTAATGAATCAGGTTCCCAAAGGCGAACATCGTGTTGGATATTATCCTTTAAAGACCCTATGAACACATCAATCCTATGCTCCTCTGGAATATCTTTTACCCTTATGTTCAATTTTTGGACCTCCTCAATGTGCTCCATTATTGAACCCTTTTGTTTGAGACTTATCAATTGGCTAAAAAAAGTGTTGCTTTTTGTATCCTCATAATGTGCTGTCAATTCTTCCATAAAAATTGCCCAAGTGATAATTTGTTTACAAGAGCAAAGCCATTGATACCATACACACTGATTTGGTTCCAAATATAAAGTTGCAATACGTACCTTTTGTGTGTTTTGCACATTATTGAGATCGAAAAATTGCTCCATCTGTAATATCCATGTTGTGGGAATCCTTGCCATCAAACTTCCTCATATCGATTTTTGGAACATGGTGAGTCTTCGATCCAACATTAGAGTCTATCGAATCATGATTAACATTTCTTTTGTTCTCATCATGAGTTTCCTTTAGTACTCTTTCACCCTTATTAACTATTTCTTGTAGCAACTTATCCATCTTATCATCCATGCCATCAATTTTAGCGTCCATGCCATTCACCTTAGCTTCCATGCCATCCATCTTAGCTTCTACACCTTTCTTTAAACCGTCCATATTAGATTCTACATCTTTCCTTAAACCCTCCATTTTAGATTCTGTTGCTTTTTGTGCAAGTGACACTCGTTGCACTTGTTCTTGTAATTTTGATATATCATATAGCATTTCTTCTTCTTCTTCATGATTCATGCTAGAGCTTTCAGGCTCCTTACTAGGTGTTTGCATTTTATTTCCTCGGGGCATCAGTTACCGATAATAATTCTCTAATATGTCCTTTTAATTCCTTCAAAATAAATTTTCAAACCAAGCTTAAGCAAAAATTAAAGAAACTCTACACACCTTTTTTCACTTTGTAGGAGCTCGATATTGCCTCTGATGTATCTCTGTACTTTCTGATTATCTAGTTCTGAATTTGTGACCTGTAGTAGCCCTATGTGTCCTCTTTCCAATGCCACAAGTCTGACCCAAATTGGATTGTCCAAGGAAGAGTTATACGAAATCTCCCACAGTGACTTGATTATAGACTAGTTCAGTAGAGCGAACTTGTATGACGTGCCACGAGTCACTGTTTCGACCTTTGGATCTAAAAAACACCCACAATAAACTACAATCCGTCCTCTTTTTGTAACTTTTTACGAAATTTCAATCCGATCCTCAGAGAGAAAGTTATGACGATTTTCCCCAGGTCACCTGTTTTGAATGTAATTCAGGAGTCTGCAAAAAGACCAACTTCCTCAGATCATATCTCCGAAAATATTGCGCGAAAAGCTCTGAAATTCGGACCCAACGTTCAACGTCAATTCTTCTCAAATGGGTTTTTTTTGCGACTTCTGAAACGTCACAGAAAAAAAATTATGGCGAAAATGCCACGATGACCTGTTTGGAGTAGCGAAACCCTAGAATCCAAAAGCTCTGATACCAAATGTTACGAAACCAGCTCAAGAAAAGATAGAAAAGATAGATCAACGCCTTAGAATTCAGCCTCTTCGAGGGGGCAACCTCCTTTACATTACATAAATGAACAATTCTTGGATGATTCAAATGACAAAACCTCCTTTCTATATATAGGAGTCTAAGGAGTCACAATATAATCCATCCGACCTAACAATAATAATATAAAGCCACAAAAATAACAATAGAGGGATTCTATGGGGCACATAAATAAAAATATGTGGGTAATAGGGGCACAAAAATATAAATAAGGGGTATAACTACAATAGTAATGGGGTAATCACTAGTATTATAGGGACCCAACATCAATCCTGTAGGATTTCCTATGAAATCCTGTAGGCATTCTTGTGCAAGAAAACAATGGAGTTTTCCTTTATGTAGGTTGCCTGGGTATGAGAGCGAGCCTTGAGAAAATGAATGCATGAATGCATGGGGAAGACGATTATTTCCTCTTATGGTCATTTGGGGTGAGGTGGTGTGCTGACAGTCGAGGTATGGTTTCCCTTTCTGGAACGTTTGTCCACACTACCACCTCATCATTCCCCACTCTTCTTAATCAAGTCCCACTACATGCTTCCATAGCCTTAACTGTTTTTTTCCTTCTCCCTTCTATTTTTGAGTTGATTATTGCCACGTGTGAGAGCACAAATTGTTTTGTCTTTATTGGCTGATTGAAGGTGGCCAAGTTAAGTGACCTTTCGCATAAACCAACTTACTTGTAACCTTTACATCTTTTGACTAAATTATGCACATAAGAGAGTGAGTGAAATACTTACCTATGGTGCTAGTACCTTGTTTCAGTTATTGAAGACCGAAGGTGCTTACTGTGTGTATTGGTTGCATGCTATTATTCTTCCCTTTTTTGTTGTTCTCTATTGATTCCATTGTTGTGTAGGTACCTGGTGTTGAGGATGATGATGTTGCTGCTAATTTGGAGTCCCTTCTACTCTTAGATCATCATTCTGGTCTTCTACGTGGTATTATAGGCCCAGGTGGCCTCAAGTAGCCTATTTGCCCAATTCTTCCTGCTATTGCTTACCACTTTGGTTAAGATGCCCTCCAGTGCTCTATTGGTCACCCCCACTTTTCCATTAGCTTGTGGATGATAGGGAGTGAAGGTTCTGTGCTTGATCTTGTGTTGGCTGAGCAAGTATTCAATCATATTGGAGGTAAACTAGCCGCCTTGGTCTGTGACCAGCCCTCTAGGTACCCAAATTTGTAGAATAAATTCTCCCTTATGAAATCAACTACCTTCTCCTCTGTTGCTGCTTTAGTTGCCTTGGTTTCAGCCCACTTAGTCAGATAGCCAGTGCACACAATGATGTATTGTTTTTGTATGGAAAAAGGGTCAATAGGTCTAATGAATTCCATGCCCCACTTGTCAAATGGCTCTAAAGTCACTTGAGGATGCAGAGGCATTTCATCTCTTAGACTAGGCCTTCCCATCCTTTGCTACCAATCACACTGACTAGTATATATTTTGACATCCTGATGAAGAGTGGGTCAATAATAGCATGCTTGCAACACTTTGAATGTTGTCATCTTTGCTGCAAAGTGACCTCCACAAGGCCCATCATGACGGGTCAGAAGGACGTCCAAGACTTCCTCCTCCCTGACATACCTTCTCAAGATTTGATCTGGGCCAAGTTTGAAGAGATTGCCCCCAATCCAAGTGAAGGGGGCACTCTTCCTTACTATCTTGCTTTTCTCTTTGGAGGACAAGTTCAGTGGGAACTTTGCAAAAACCAAATAGTTTTTTATATCAACAAACCATGGAGAGAGAACTGAAAAAAAGAAGAAGTTCTCATCAAGTAACTAGTCATCAACCATTCCTTCTTTACCTGTGGGAAAATTTAATTTGGTCAAAAAGTCTGCAACAATATTTTCCTTACCAGGCTTATTAACAATAGTTAGATCAAACTGTTGTAATAAACGTAACCATCTTATAATCCAAGCATTCATGTCTGGTTTATTCATTAAATATTTGATTGTAGCATGTCCAGTATGTACAAATGTTTGATAGCCTATAATATAATGCCTAAATTTGTTCAATGAATGCATAACAACGAGGAGTTCCTTTTCGGCCATTATGTAGTTCAGTTTAACCCTTGAAAGATTCTTTCTGACAAAGTAGATAGCATAAGGAAAATTTTCATCTATCTAACCTACGGCTGCTTCTATGGCTTTGTGTGAGGCATCAACATGAATATGAAAAGGAAGGGCCCAACTTGGGCCTTGGAGAATCTGTGCAGTGGTTAACTTGTTCTTTAGGGTGTCTAAGGCCTCTTGACAATTTTTTGACCATATAAACTCAAAGTCCTTGGCCAACAAACCAAATAAAGGAGAGGCCAACTTGCTGAAGTCCTTTATGAACATTCGATAGTATCCAGCTAACCCTAGGAAACTTCTAACATTTCCCTGCTTTTGAGGAGGTGCGACCCTTTGGATGACAACTATTTTGTTTGGGTCCCCTTGCAGTCCTTGCTGAGATATTGAATGACCTAGCACAGTCCCTACAGTCATCAAGAATTAACTTTTTTTTCGGGACTGAGAGATAGGTACATTTCAATGCATTTGTGTAGTACTTTGCCTAGGTTGGATAGAGCCTCTTGAAAATCACAACCATAAGGTGTAAAATCATCCATATAAATTTCTACTGCATCATGGACTAACTTGGCAAAAATACTCAAGACTACTCTTTGGAATGTGGCAAGAGCACTGCATAGGCCAAAAGGAAGGACCCTATAGGCAAAAGTAACCCAAGGACAAGTGAAGGTGATTTTTATCCTGGTCTTCCAGGCTAATCTGGATTTGGTTGTACCAGCTAAATCCATCTAGGAAAGAGAAAAACTTTTTCCCTGCCAGGCCATCTAGCACTTGGTCAATGAAAGGTAGAGGAAAATGGTCCTTCTTTGTGGCTTTTTTCAACTCCCTGTAATCGACACAAATCCTCCACTTACCATTTTTCTTTGGAACTAACACCAAAGGAGAGACCCACTCACTGTCAGAGATAGGGTAAATGAATCTTGCATCATGCAGTTTTTGCAGTTCTTCTTTGACTATATCTTTAAGAGCTGGATTGATCCTCCTTTGGGTTTGCTAGACTACCTTGCAACCATCTTTGATGTATATGTGGTACGTACACACTGAGGGATGCACGAGATGCACTCCCTTTATTTCTTTGTAACTCCAAGTGAAGGCATCTATATGTTCCTTTAGCATGTTGCATAACTTCTCTTCTTGGAGAGTAGATAGAGATGGATTGATTTTCAATGTTCTCTCAGGGCCGAGTTTTGACACAGAGGAGGTTGGAATTGGCCAAGCATAGGTCAATTGGATGATTGTTCTAGGTTTCATTTACTACATCTTCTAAGGGAAATGTACTTGAAGTTGGACTTTGGATTAGGTGTTCAATCAAATCATCTTCATCCTGTTGTCCTACCCCCATGGCTGTTTCTAAAGTATAAAATTGGGTGGAATAAACTTCATCTTCTTCCTCCTCGTCTAGTCGTAAAGGTAAATAATTCTATAGAGATGGATGAGGAGGAGGGTATAGGACTAAGTTCTTGGACATATTCCCAGCTCTACAACTGATCTAAGCATTGATAGTGGCCGACAAGGGTCTCCCAAGGATGAGAGGGTAACCACTAAGCTTATCCTTAGGCTGGAGAACTAGGAAATATGCAGGGTACTCCCAAGAGTCAATGGATACCATCACATCCTCCACAATCTCCTCAAGGGCCACTATGGAGAGGTCTGCAAGTTGCAAAATTGTTGTGGTCTTCCTCAAAGGACCTTGGAGCTTGAGCTGGAGCATGGTGTCCTTGGTCATCACATTAATGGCAGCCCCAAGATCAATCAAAGTGTGTGGGACAATAGTGCCATTGATGTGCACATCTACTACAGGGATTTTAGGGTCCAAATACTTTAGAAAAATTACTTGCCCCAGCATTAAGTCAAACAATTGTCCAATGACATTAATGATAGGGGCATCTCTTCTTCACCTCCTGTTGGCTTGACGGGCCCAGACCAAGGTTCAGCATTAGTCAACCAAGCAAATCCCTACACTATTGGCCCTTTCGGCATCAGCTCATGGAGCATAGACCGAAGTCTCACCTGAACCAATATGGGGGGATGCAGGAATGAAGTTTCCACACCCTGAGATGGTCGTGATGTCGATCTACACTTCTTGATCCTTCCTTTGTGCAGATCGATAAGACTTTAGGGCTTATCAATGTTCCTTCTCTTCCATTCTTCAGTACCTCTGCAAAGGTACTCGATTGATCTTCATGTAACCCTAACTAGAGGTGTAGGCACTACGCTCCCCTGTGGATACATTACTGTATAAGTTCCCAAGTTATCTTAAGTGTTACCTACTCTACCATGCATTTATAGTTATCTTCACATAAACCTATATTCTTGCTTGCATTCAATTAATAGATATAATCAAATACATTCATGGATCAAATAAGCATTATAATGTAAATCCAAATCATAACATAAGATAATAAAATGCGTTAAATAGAGAAAAAGTACATAGTGATTTGCAGAATACTTATCTTTATTAATATCCCTAGTTCAGTGAAGACTCTATGCACCCTATGCACACAGCTGTAGGGGTCCGTGCACTTAGTTGTGGACCTCCACCCTAGGCCTTTGCGCACTCAACTGCAGAGCCTCTACCTACTCTAAGACCTGAGAACACTTAGAACTTCTTACCCACAAACTCTTCCCTTCTTCCTTTCCTTTTTTCTCTCTTCCTCCTTAGACTCTTCTAAGACTCCCTTTTTATACAATCCCATGGTCTGTGGACCATGGGTAGATCTTTATAGCTAACATGAGACTTTAAAAAACAAGGGCAGATAACCCTTTAAGACTCTTGACATCTTCATGCTCCGTGACCACAAAATGTGGAGAATTTACATCTTTATTACAAAATTTGGGCTTTTTGCCCCCAAAAATGGGCTTTTAGCCCTAAAACTGACTCTTGGGGGAACTCGTTCCCAACAGGCCCCAAATACAAACATGGTGACTCACCCTCAAGTCACTTTGCAAGTGTGGAGATCCTGGTGTCAACACCCCCTGGCTCGACCTGTACGACTGCTCCCTCAGTGGTGCACTACGTGACTGCTTGTTTTATCTCCTTGACCAACTGCTCTGTCATTGGCCCTCTACTATTAGCCTAAAGCTTATGCTGAGTCTCCTACAGAATAACTAGCTTGACTTCAATGGAGGCCATGATTAAGTAGGCCTCGTATAACCAAGGCTTCAAGTGTGCCTTCAGTGCTGCCTCTTTGTGTTGATCTACATCTACCTATTCCTTCAATGCCTTGGCCTCCTGCGGCTTCGCGAGTCTCTGTGTGATGACGACAGTACGAGTTGTCCCTTTTAACTCATCATAGCACTGTTGCAGCTCTCATACCTTTGTTTCCAGCCTCTGCATAGTAGGGTCTTCTTATAGGCTAGTTAGTACTTCGAACGACTGTTCGAAAAGTGTTGTGTAGTTCACCACTGAACTTTCTATTGCCGCTATTGCCTCTGTTACAACAGTCAGACACTGCTCCTTGACTTTTGACGAAGTTGAAGGCTGGGCTTTTAACTGCAACTCTACAATTTGGAGGTTCAGCTCTAGCTGAACCTTTGCCATCTTTGTGCGAGCGTTGTGCACCCTCGTATCTAGTTTGTGAATGTGCACATCTACCGGCTCATCCTTGAGAATGGCCAACTCCGGGACCATTTGGCATGCTTCCTCCATGCCTTAATCATGGGCAGATTTGTGTTAATGAGTTTCATCATGTAGGCGATGGCGAAGTCTTGTTTCACACTTATTTGAGTATTGTTTACCTTTTTCTCACTGATCACCTACAAAGTGCGCTATTCGCGGGCCCTCATTTCCGTGATCACCCCATCTTGCAACAAGTGGATCACCTCACTAGGAAGCGTTGCCAAGTTCAGCCCTACTCCCTTGAGGGCATTGACAACGGGTCTATAAGCTTTGGGTTCTATTGTAAGTGCTCCATCTGGAAGCACTATGGCTTGGAAATCCCTCGCGTGCAGCATCGAGACAGCTTGTGAAGTACCAATGGCCAAACTAGTGGATGTCGCACCGGTCTATGATGCCCAGATCTACAGCTCTCACAGATCTACCTTAGTGGGCCCTAACGCCTATTTTTGCTATTGCTTAAACTGCTACATTAGTTCCACGGTGGCATCCTACACTGTATCTCCAATGTCATTCAAATCCCCCTCTATTAGGGTGATCGAATCTACAGATGTCTTACTGGCCTTGGACTTCTTTTGCGGCCCTACTTTTTCTTGTCCCCTTAGACATTTGATAAGCAATGGAGGCGTCTGCGTGTCTACTCCTCCCTACTCTGTCTAATCATCCTCTTCTTTCTCTACCTCTGGGGAGGGCAACTTCTCTTTTTTAGAACCACGCTCCTCTCCTCCTATCTATCTGCCTATCTCTTGTGTAGCAGCATGGTCTGCCTTAGCCTTATCGTCAACTTCCTTTCTCCTTTTCTCAGCCAACTGCTCCATCTTGAGCTTGGCCTCATCCTTTTTGCATTGCGTGGTGGACTTGCTCAATCCCGCTACCAAGTTCGAGGCAATATGCCACTCTGTCAGCCAACAATCAAGAACTGCAGCGATCGTGTCATCTGTTGGCAAGTAGGGAAGTCATTCCACTTCTTCTCAGGGTCCTTCCCTACCCTGATTGATACATGGTGAAAGTAAACCTTGAATTCCACGTACTGCTATAGTTTATCAAAGACAGTAGGTGACAACCGCAGCGTGTGGTTGATGGCCATGTGCACATTCATCTCCATCAAGATCCAAAAGATATTGTTGTCCTTGATCTGTTGAGGATCCTTAGTCACCCACAATGAAGAATAATTTGCAGTCTCAAGCAGGTCCGGTGTGACCGATGGAAATTGACTATCTTTGGGTAGCTCCCACGCTACCAGCACGATGGTCAGCAAGAGCAACACATAGTGGAAGGTCTTGCTGAGATCTTGTGCCTCATGGCAGTTCACGTGGAACTTACCACAGAGGTAGTGTGCACAATTAAACCGAACCCCCTCTGTGCATTGGGTCACTAGAGCCATGGCGAGCACTGATACTTCATCGGAGTGATGCTTCTGCATGACCTTCCCTGCCAATCTCTTTGTGGCCACTTTGATCACAGGGTCAGAAATACTTATAATAGCATAGTCGTGTGGCTTCTTTACTAATCTGAACTTCTTCTTCATGGCCTCTACGAGGGTTTTCTCGACTGCCTTTCCACCAAACATCATGGCCGGATTCTCCCCTAAGTATGGAAGCCTCGTGATCCTATGGATTAGTCTATTATTGATGCGTATTGGCTCCTCCAGCCACAAACACCCATCATGTACCAAGCACAGTAGTTGCTTAATTACCAGCAAGGTAATGGGTGTGCGAATGTAATGAGGCACTCATAGCAGGTTGAGCAGGCCTGCCTTATCCACGCCTTTGAGCCACTTCCATAGTTCCAACATGGTCATCTCGATAGTCTTATGGAGAATGCAGTGCATTAGCTGGTCTGTCGCCAAGTGGGGGAATCACTCGGTGTCAGCTACGTCCTAGTCCTTCAATTTCAAGAGTGGAATCCACCCCAAGTGTGGTCCTTCAAAAATAATCTGGTCTAGTAGTAGAGGTGTGTATAGGGTGACATTACTCTCATCAATGTCCTTAGGCACCTTGGCCTTGCCCTTGCATGGAGGGAGTGCTCAGGCAATTTAGTAATGGGGTCAGACACCTCAACTTCAACGTCCTTTATTTCCACCCCAAGATCCTCATCATCCATTGGGATATCCTCAATTTATTCCTTCTCCAGTTCTAGGTTAATTGTTTTGCACTTTTCTTGTGCAGTGGGCTTGTCCTTCGATGGGTTTCTCCTAGGTGACACGCACACTAGCTGCGATGTCACAACTTGCTTTCCTTTCTTGCTTTTTGTACTCTCCTAGGTCGAGGCAGGCCTTGGTCTAGGTGACTGTGGTGACTTGGGGACTTCAGCTGTTATCTTTGCAACCTCCGGAGCATCTCCCTCTTCTTCCATAGAAACCTCTGGCACAACCCCTTCGGCTGTCACTACTTCTCTAATATCTACAGTTTCTACCAGTGTTGACATGACACTATTCAATAGTTCTTGTGTCTCCTTTGGCAATTTCTCAAACGCCAAACTTGCTATCAGAGCTTCAAAGAATTCACGGTTCATATGCACATGAGAGCTCAACAAATCAATGCTCAAAATGCCAAGTGTTCTTCGTTGGGTAGCCACATGTAATTTATAGGCCATTTTGAATTCAAATCAGATCGTTCCCCCTAAAATAGGTTCATTAATGCTAGATTGGCAGTAAGTTTTTAAGGATTTTTCCCATAAATTTCGTCTTAAATTCTGCCCTCCACTCCATTTGGCCATTTTTTGTCGTCAAATCATGAACAATGACTTTAACTGTCACTTTTTGGTTGACCTATGTGATATTTTCCTAGGTAGCGCAACCTTCTACATGCTTTTTTGGTATCTATGACATCTCCTCATTCCATGCAATTTCCTCATTGCATAGTTCCCCAACCCGAGCATTGTAGTTTATAGTCCTGCGCCTCCTTTTAGCTACTCGGAGCACTAAGACTGTGCTACATTCACATAGTCACCTAGCTGGATCACAAGTGTATGGATTCAATTGTCTACCATTCACCTTTCCTGGGAAGGGATCCCCATTTAACTTAACCAATTGAACTACTCCATTGTCAGTAATCTCTTTGATGACATAGGTGTTATAGACATTTTTGGGCATTGCAACCCCAATCATACATGTCCATAAACCAAGGGCTTCTAAGTCCCTAAAAGTGTTGCTTCACACCCTAAACGAAAATTTCTCCATGGAAAACTACTCAGAACTGGTCAAAACTGGACCATACAGGCTGCTCAATGCTAAGCGTGTGATGCATATCACCTGCTTAGTGCAAAAAGTGCGATGCATACTGGAAAGCCCTTCTGTAGGGTGTGATGAGCGAGAGTAGACAAATGGTAGAGATAGTTTGCAAGGTGGATGATCATAGAATCTTCCAGAAACTTCTCCAATGACACTTGCCTCTCTGAATTCGCCTAGGGATGAGTAAGAGATCATGAATCTCCAAGTGGAACCAAGAATTATTAGAGAGAGGGCACTAATCAAAAACCCAGCAGCTGACTCACCCCCCCTGCAAACATATATATATATGGATCCCTCATCACAGAGATCCTGAGGCTGGAATCTTGTATTTTGTAAGGAAGTGTTGTTGGTTTCTTGGTGAAATATCATAGTGTTGGGTGATCTAAGCTTTTCATGATGTGAAGAAGGGCTTTCTTGCTAAGAGGATGATGCTGGGTCAGAACAATGGGTTGTAATCCTCTTTGCTATTCTTGATATTAATAAAGCTATTCAAGTTTTCCTCCACATTCTTGTATGTTTGATGATACATGCATTTGTGTGGTCAATATATACCTGGTCCTATATTGTTTATGATTGTAGATCTATGTTCTTCGATAGTATTATGCTGATTTGACTCTACAGGTGTTCTCTGAAGCTGGGTAAGCGAAGAAGGACCGGCAAAGATCTGTCAGAAGGGAGAGGAACCAAGCAGGGAACCAAGTGCAAGACTGAGGTTGGTGTCCTTTGTTCCCCTCTTATCTACTTCTCATAAAGGAAAGCGAAAGTAGTTTTGGTTTGTTTGTTTCTAAGATAGCTACCTGTCTTAGTGGGACTAGCAACTCCGAGTGGACACTAGATTTCCCGATAACAAAATGGCAACTCTGCTGGGGAGCGAATAAGTTGTTTTCTTGTCTATATTTGTTTGTTTTATAAGCTTACAGATGGAGCCTGAAGTCAAGCCAGCTATCCTTCAAACTGCATTTGCTATGCAAGTGCAAAGTAGATCAATGCTGCTTCAGTTTATCTCCGAGTTTTGTTTATAAACTGAATAATCGATTTGTAAACATTCTAATTTCCCTAGTGGTGGCTCTAGTAACCTCATTAGATCAACCCCTATGATTTATATTTACTAAACATCACTTGCTCGGCCTAAATCCCTGAACTGAACTGCAAACTGTGATCAAGAACCAAGTTAAAGTCTCATCCTGGTACCATCGCACCCTCTCTTCAAGGAAATCTGGATGCATCAAACCTCCCGTGTGCAATAGGTGGGATGCATCCCTGTTTCCCTATGTAACAGGTGGAATGATCAGATAAGGCTAATTTTGCCTTCAGACTTTGGTTTTTCTTCACTCTCTTCAGCGTTATTTAGGAGTTTTGATGTCTGTGATCAATATACCACTGTGGAAACCCCCTTCCTTTCCATCATTCTGCCTCCATTGTGTGAAGAATTGTAAATGTTTTTGTGTATTGTGCACCATTTCAGTTCTCTTTTACAAAGAAGTAGCATAATCGAACTGTCGTTTCTTAATTTGGAAGTGTTGCAAGTGTCGTTTTCAGTCATAGAAAAGAATCCTATTGTTCTTGATGGTTGATCATACTATTACTCTTGTATTTGATTTGAATTAGTAGTTTTTCAAGTGTCGAAAACAATTTTCAATTCAAAATCGCAAAGTGTCGCATTATCTTCCTTTCGTTTTGAAGAGAAATTTGTTAGTATTGTCACTTGGAAAAGATAATTCAGATTTGTACTCAACATTCTTTTTGCCATTCACACATTACGAAAGTGGAAAACAAATACAAGCATGTGCATTTGCATTTAGACTGCTTGTTGGTTTGATTTAGGACAGTGCATCTAGTGTGTGCTCTGTGCTCTATGTTGAAAGAATCTCATTTCTCTCTCCTTAGTAGCTAGGATTTTCATTGCAAAAAGAAGATTAAACGATTGTTTATCATCTTAGATTGCATTTTAGGAATTATATATCTACATCATGCGGTGAACCTAAAAGGCAAATTTCTTAAGCAAGATGAACTATAAAATAAATTCAATGAACATAAAAATGGTTTGGAACCTAACGCACAACATTTAGCAGTATAAGCTAGAGACGTATTCTGACATCGTAAAGCCTGGTAACTATCACTTTCATTGCTGGTTGGGTGATTCCTCCTCTTTGAGACGAAAAGTGCCAGTACAGACTTGTGCTCCCATGTACCGTCGAGTATATATTGGGAGACCACAATAGGCTATATCCTTTATCCTTAGGAAGCCGTGTCTACCACCCTATCGATCGCAATGCACTGAACACAACGTTCGGGAAGATTGACTGCTGTACCGTAAAAAGTATTATGTAGTTTGCAATTGGTTTAGTAATCCCTCTGTCTAGATTTCCAGAGTAGTCTCTTTCGTTCCTTTTCAGACTCCTTAAAGGAAAATGTCCATCTGAGCACTTGTCACTTCAGGCTCATTAAAAATCGAAGGCGACTAGAGTCATCTCTTTTTTTTCTCGACTCTTAAAAATAGAAAAAAAAAGTTGTGTCAAAGTGTCTAAAATTTATTTTAATCAGAATAATATCACTATTCCCACATTGGTCTTAGGTTGAGGAAAATGGAGTCTACCAACCAAGGATTTCCCCTTGGAGGAAATCCTAGTCCTTTCTTCTCTTGGGGAGATGTTGGTCCACCTCATATGGCCACATTGTCACTTCCAGGATTGACAATTGGCTTGCCAATATGGCTCTTCTCTATCTATGTCGTTCAGAACACCGTGATTCCTGAACAATCAAATCAACAATTAGATGATACTAGAGTTACCCCCCAACCTTCTACTTCGCCTGTTTCTCCCTCTCCTCCTTCCTCTTCGCTTGATGAAGCTGGTAAAGCTAAAAATCAAGTAACTAAGAAGGAGAAGAAGGGGAAGGAGAAAAAGGAAAAGAAGAAGGAGCCAAAGGCGAAAAGGGGCAACCATGCATCGCCTAGCGAAAATCCGCACACTGCACCATCCAAGCCTAAATCTCCATGTGTCATTTGCAAAGAAGACCACTATCATCGAGATTGTCCTTGCATCCCTCGGATCTTAAGGGATTGGTCTCCTCGTTTGCACAATCCGATGTCATCAACCTTTGATCATCTTGAAAGTACACCATAAACTAGTGAAAGCAAAGTATCTGGACAGAAAAGGAAATGTAAATTTCCTTGTAATCTGTGTGAAGGAGATCACGTCCTCCACCATTGTCCCTTCCTAGACGAAGCTAAAAGAGTCTTGGATAACCATCCTGCTTTACCGTTGCGGCTTCCTCCTGGATACAAGAAACTCTTGCTGAGTCCATCACTAGTTTAAAATCCAACTGACACGCCATTATGGTCGGTCGAAGCATCTATCATTGAAGATAAACCCTTTGAATCCACACCAGATGAAAGTCAAAAGGTCGAGGTGGCAGTTGACCCGGTCTTGCCTTCAGAAGGTCCATCTTCAGATGATACGGTCACTGAAGAGAATGAGAACGACACTGTTCAAATTCTTTTCATAAACATAGATTTCGCTGAACATGGGGGCAATCTACCCGTTCCTTTACCGCAGGAAGGAAGTTCGTCATAGTCGTATCTGGCCATCTATTTGGTCCCACCTCCAAGCAACCTAGTCATTTCCTTCGATTGGAATCTACTAGGCAGACCCCATTTACCGGCTAGTGTACCATTCTGAATCATTGTACAAGCTTACAGAATGGTCATGGTCAGTACCATCATAGATGAAATGGCTTCTGTGAGTATCCTTTCCTCGACTGCTTGGGAAGCACTTGGTTCGCCATCGCTTCTGCCTGAGATGAGAAATCTGATAGGCTTCGACAAAGGAACCAGTCGACTGTTAGGGATCCTCCCAAATGTGCCTATTACTTTGAGAAGGAAAACCATTTATATGAACGTAATGGTAGTCCAAGGACCTCTATATTATAATCTACTCCTAGGTCGTGACTATATTTATCGCATGGGAGCCATTGTCTCCTCACTATTTCGAGTAATGTGTTTTCTGCACGAAGGCCGAGTGGTCTAGCTCGTAGACCAGCTTTCATTCCTCGAATCACACATAGCTAATGGTCAAATGCCATCCCTAAATGGTCTTTTCACGCAAGGAATGTCTCATCAATCTC
Source organism: Pinus taeda (assembly GCA_000404065.3). Classification (NCBI taxonomy): domain Eukaryota; kingdom Viridiplantae; phylum Streptophyta; class Pinopsida; order Pinales; family Pinaceae; genus Pinus; species Pinus taeda. Next base: position 13,122 of record APFE030056711.1, on the reverse strand, counting down.
CAGTTCGTCCACCTGAAGAACACGAGTAATTCGGTGGTCATGACTGAAACCTAGGGGGTATGCACCCTGGTCTGCTTCGGTAGGAAAACCTTGGGTATAGGGTAGGTTTCCATGAAGGATATATGATTGGTCCAACACCCGTCTGTATAAAAAGATGGGATTAGACTAGAATAAGATACCTCCTTTAGAAGGTAGGCCTTTCCCGATAGAACGAATGTTTTGTCTGCAAATTGAAGGGTAACCTAGAAGAGGTAGGCCTTTCCTACAGAACAAATGTTTTGTCTGCAAATTGAAGGGTAACCTCGAAACTTTACTTCACTATAGCTGGGGGCATGCAAACCTTTTTGCATGCAAATGAAGAGCAACCATTTATTTTCTTAGTTTGTAGATCCTCAAACCCTTTAAACTCATAGGATTGGTCGTTCCTAGCTTGCATAATGAAAGGATACGGAGCAAATCTTCGAAAGGTGCAAGCTCCATAAAAACGGAATCTATCGATGAGATGTCCTTATTATATGACTGGCACGAGTATTTTTTATGTGAAGTTCAAGCTCGTTAAAAATTAAACCTAAGCAATGAGAAAATGTTTCCCCCAGAGTTTAAGCTCATTAAAAAATGAACCAATCTCCGGTAAACAACCATTGTGAATGCATTATAATCAGCTTTTGAGCCTTGGTCGTGTTCTCATCATCACCTCCACTCTGTTTTAGCTAATCATACACCTCCATTTGATTATTTAGCCTTTTTGAGGAACATCTGTGACGAGTGATCTTATTAGCCATTCTTGTGACACTATCGTGATTGGAAAATTCCAAACCTTACTTGGAATTAGCTGCTACACAAAATTATCACTCGTTCCTCAAAAAACAAGTCTCCTTTAAGCTCTTTTCATCTAACTTGTAAAATATGAAAATATTGCTGAGCGATTGGCCTCTCCAGCTCGTTAAAGCTACTGAAAGTGCTATCCCTCCTCTAGATTTTAATCTTTTTGGACCTGAGGGATTATTACACAAAAAGATCGAGCGCTTGTCTTGTTCGGCTCGTTAAAACTATTGAAATTTCATCCCTTTTGTATTATTTTGTACTTCTTCGGACTTAAGGGATTATATAATGAAAAAGGATTATTGGAGTTTCCTTTCCGACCCTTTTTAGACTCTCTAAAATTGAAAAAGGACCGAGTTATCATTGTCGTTAAACTCATTAAAATCAATAGCGACAAACTCGTCCATATAGATGAGAACGAGTTTCACTGTCACTAGACTTGTTAAAACATAGCGACATGTTCGCCGGAAGGGCGAATTATAGAACAAGCATATGTTATCCTCCTCAAGCTTGATAAAAATAAAGAGGTACTGGTCAACAATGACAGGGGAAAATTGGGAAGAAAACTTGAAGAAACTTTATTGGTAGCAAGTCGCTCTTGAACATGACACTTTCACTCCACGTCCGAGTCGGGTTGGGTTATTCTGTTCACTGGTCATATCACCATTGGTCCATCGTACCATCCATCTTTGGGGTTAATGCTACCAATCCATTTCAGTGTCGTCGGTATGTTCAAGAGAAGTCGCTTAGAGAATTCACCTGTGTCTCATCCACTGCAATACATTCACACTCCATTCTTTCATGATCACCACCCTGAAACCTGTATCATTAGATCATTTTCACCTCCAAAATCATTTGCTCCGTTCTGGGTCGTAGATGTGGGATTCATTAAGGCCCTCCTACGGTGGGTCACTTCTTGTTGACATCAACTCATTATCCAAGAAGTCGACCTAGGAACAACCCTTTCAGTACTTTGAAGCTTGCTGCCTCAATGCAAGTCTCACTTCGGCACAGGTTTACATCTGGCTTCGCCAAAGATACGGGTGTTTGATGCCAGTCCTTTTTCACACCCAGTGAATTGTACTATCATACCTTGAGGGTCATCATCATTATCGGTGATTCCTCTCACGCCTGTTAACAGCTTACATCATTGGCTGGTAATCAGGTGATGTCTTTCCATGTTCGACTCCAAAACATCTTTCACATGGATCGACTTGTACTCCAAGTGAAAATTGAACGAGTTCGAAGACCCAGGATCTAATTTCATCCATTCGGGTTGCGATATATTCAAGAATATAAAGACATCAAATGTACAACATTGCCGAACAGATGATCATCTGAATCAAAGGATGATGACTCCGTCCGAATCATCAGTCTGCTACACAGACGGTTGTTTGTCCTATGTACATGAAAATGAATTTATAAAGCTGAGCATGGGAATACCTGCCTCAGCTAGATCATGAAAAATATTATGAAGATAATGTATTGTATTGTATCTCATTATAGGTCACCTTCCAGCTCGAAAAAACTTCGGATCCTAATGATAAAGCATTTCACCTGACATCAAAAGATTAACGACCTCATGCTTTAGGGGGAAACTGTTATAGACATTTTTGGGCACTGCAACCCCAATCATACATGTCCATAAACCAAGGGATTCTAAGTCCCTAAAGGTGTTGCTTCACACCCTAAAAGAACAAGGTCAGCTGATTACATCATCTCCCAGAAGTTCTCCATGGAAAACTGCTCAGAACTGGTCAAAACTAGACCATACAGGCTGCTCAGTGCTAAGGATGCGATGCGTCTCACCTTCTCAGTGCAAAAAGTGCAATGCATATTGGAAATCCCTTTTGTAGGGTGCGATGAGCGAGAGTAGACAAATGGCAGAGATAGTTTGCAAGGTGGATGATCATAGAATCTTCCAGAAACTTCTCCAATGACACTTGCCTCTCTGAATTCGCCCAGGGATGAGTAAGAGATCATGAATCTCCAAGTGGAACCAAGAACTATCAGAGAGAGGAGACTAATCAAAAACCCAGTAGCTGACTCACCCCCCCTGCAAACGTCTATATATGGATCCCTCATCACAGAGATCCTGAGGCTGGAATCTTGTATTTTGTAAGGAAGTGCTGTTGGTTTCTTGGTGAAATATCATAGTGTTGGGTGATCTAAGCTTTTCATGATGTCAAGAAGGGCTTTCTTGCTGAGAGGATGATTCTAGGTCAGAACAATGGGTTGTAATCCTTGTTAGCACCGAAATCCGCCTCGGGCTGAAAGAAGGAAAAATTCAGGGTAACCACAAACCACACTCAGTCTGGTAGCTAGCCCTACCAGAACAGGAGAGGGCTCTCTCCGAGTCACACTCAGTGAATAGATGAACAAAAAGGACTGAGATGAATTTCAAACGAACTATTTATCTTAGGCTAGTAAGTGGAAATGATAATAAGGAGTGATTTTTATGAATGACTGTGTTTCTGGGATGTTATGGGACCACTGGACCTCAATGAATAGAGAACTTAACATGAAGGCACATATTATTTCGTGAGGCAAGGTAGGCTGAAAGCATAGCAATTTAGTTTTAAAATATGGCGGAATGGAAATATTGATTAAGAAGGTGAAAAGGGCATGGGTGACATGAATCCTTTTCAACAGAAGAATGAACATTGTACATGAAATTTTCCCACAGGTAGAGCAATAGAATTGAATTCTACCTGATCTCACTCGAAAAAATTCACCAGAAATGGATATGAAATGAAACTATGAAACATAACAAGGAAATGGAGAGATTGTTTAAGAAGGTGAAAAGGGCATGGAAAACATGAATCCTTTTCAACAGAAGAATGAAACACTGCACATGAAATTTTCCCACAGGTAGAGCAATAGAATTGAATTCTACTTGATCTCACTCGAAAAATTTCACCAGAAATGAATATGAAATGAACTACGAAACATAACAAGATACATATGAAACATAAGAGGCACATTTGCTACACTCACAACCACATGAATCTCATGAATCAGAGTTGCTGCCTTTCATTAATTCTCTGCAAAAATATACAATGCAGAAACAAAGTTTCTTTCCCACAGTCTCCCAGAAGTTACAATCTAACGAACCCACTTGCTTTGCAAATGGTTTGCATACAATATATAGAATGTGCTATGAAGAGATAGAACGACCAAGGGTCACCAAATGAAGGTGGAGAGCCAAGAATTAGCTACAGGTGTAGTGTTACAAACACGACAAATGGCTTGGGTGACACTTTGCCTTCTTTTGCCACTTGTATAACTGACCATATGGAGTGAAGATATTTATAAAACCGTCGCGCTCCTCCTCCTGTGCATTGTACTCTTTTCCAAGTGACTTTTGGAGGCCTTCCCAATGTCCAAATTGAGCATAGAATATCTTTTTGGAAATCTTGTCCTATATAATTTCCATCCCCACTGGAATATTTTGATTTGGAGTTCATTTTCCCTATCAAAAATCAAATCTCTCAAGACTGGTCAAACTGTGCCAGATGAGGCTGCCTCAAGGCAGAGTGCTGTTGCGGGCAACTTTTGAATATCTTTGTCAATCCAAAATTGAGCTCAGGATAGCTCATTGGAAATATCTTTGTGTCTAATTTCGAAGCCAACTAGAATTTTTTGATTTGGAGATCATTGGCTCTATCAAAAATCAAATCTCCCAAGACTGGTCGAACTGTGCCAAATGAGGCTTCCTAAAGGTAGAGTGCTGTTACAGTCAACTTTTGAATGCCTCCCTCAACTCCAAATTGAGCTCATGATAGCTCATTGGAAAGCTACTTGTCTCTAGTTATCATTTGGATCCTCAAGCAAGTCATTTGGCCAACCGAGCTAGGAGAAAGCTTGATTTTCCCGAGGTCGCTCCAGAGGGGCATCAATTCTCCCGAGACAATTGTATTTTTGACATTGCTTCAAAACCATGACACCTGTGTAAAAAGTGAAGGAAATTTTTCTTCCTTGGTCTTCTATCAACAAAAACCTCTTTTAGTTTTTCCAAATTCATCTTCCATTGCTCAGAAACATTATTTGAGTGAAACATATCCCGATGTGTGGGACAAGGGATTTGCAGGAATGAAGCGGAATGAAGGGGATATGGAGATTCTAAATTCTTGAGGAAATTTTGGGAAGTGTGGAGGGATGATAGGAAGTAGAAAAAAGTGGAATCTCAGAAATTGAGTGAGGGGAAGGGGTCCAAAAAGCCAAAACACAGGCCCAACCATAGAAATTGCCAGGTTGTAGCAAGGAACTAGGGTTTGTATGAAAATGAGGAATTTGGGGAATCTCAGTGATGGGAAGTATCTGATAAGGTATTTTATGGATAGGGGAAGGTGTATGAACATCAGGATACAAGTTTTTCCCATGATTTGACCATCCAAGAGAAATTAGCTTCAAAACCCTAGGAGAGGGAAATTAACCTTGCCTAGGCACAACTGAAACATGAACAAGGTGTGAAATGACCCAATGGAACTTGACATGATGATGAAAACCCTTTAAATGATGGTAGACTCAGCTGAATAATGACATAGAATGTCATGTGAACAACTTTTACAAGGGTAAAATCAAACCCCAGACCTAATGCCTAGTGACCAAATTTTACTTGAAGACTCACTGAAATGATAAAATTTGACCTTGACACCTTAAAATCACTTGTGTAAGAGCATGTTTGATCACTGGAAGAAGGATGCAAAGACTGACTCTAACATTGGCTCCAATGGGGGATGGTAGCTCCTTGGAGGTGCCAAGAACAACAGATCTCTGGAAGAGCTAAACAGTGCCTTTTGTCCTTTCGGCTATGGAGTCCATTATTCCGACATGACTCAATTTATTGACATGAAACTTGACTCAAAATGACTCAATGCAAACTGACATGACTAAAGAAACTTGACTGAACTTAAAACTTAAAGCTTGGTGGTAGTACATGACCACCTTTATTTTTTACAAGACTATATATCATCAAACTATATCACACTGCCAATGTAACCAATCAAGAAGATGGCTTCTTGACTGATTCTTCCGATCAACTGGTCATCAATTGATGCTGGTAACTGGGCATCCAAAAACATAATAGGCCATGATCTCCTTCATCACTGAATACTGCAATAATGACCTTCATTGCCAATTGTAACAGATTTGCCATTGGATCATAAAAAACATGAAGATTTACCTCCTGCTGAAGAAACAAGATGTCTTTTCTTTTGATTCTGATCTTCCTTCATAATTTATTTCAGAAAAAGTATGTTCCTGGTCCTAAAAAATTTCTAAACAAGCATATGAGTGGATTTCCTCTTCAAAAAACATTTCAAGACATGAGACATATGAAGAAGAATCTGAATGGCAATTTTGATTGCTCTGGTCTTCTACAGTCTGAATATATTTTTGATCATCTTGACATGATATGACAAAAATATTCTCATTACATTCATCACATTCATCAATCATGAGAAAAGCAACTTCGGATGATTCTTGAAACCCAACACTAACATTTTTATCATCTACCATACATTCATCCAAAGAAACCTTTTCACTTACTTGAACAAAGTTCTCATCTTGCTGGCCATGAGCTGATTGGATTACCTCTTCATGAAGGCTTTGTTCTGATGACATGAGAACATTTGGACCCAAAACTTTGTCTTCTTCTATGGACAAATCTGAACCGACCCTTTTTCTTTCATCACTTTCAGTCATATGGACATCTTCAACCTGTTGATCTATTAAGATGTTCACCGGACTGTCATCCTTTTTAAAAGAGGAAGAAGTTTCACCAACACTTTCTTGACCATGTGTGCATTGCAAATTTACTTTAGCTTGAGCTGGAACATGACCATGCAAGAGTTGATCTATCTCGTCTTTAGACAAAGGAGATAAGACCCTTTCCTTTTGCTCAAATAGTGATTGTCTTCAATACTTTCAAGCGAAGGAGTATATAAATTTTCCTCATGCTGCTGATCCATGTCATGTAATTCATGTTGACTGTCAAGATGCAAAATTCCTTCATTTTCCACCATACTACAATCTTGGTCATGCTGCAAATTTTCATGATCGTCTTTATGCTGCTAAAAGGGAATTTCATACAGGGATTCCATGATCCAATGATCCATAAAATTATCCTCCCCATAATATTTTTCAAGGCTCTCAATAAAACCATCAGCATGCTTGCAATAATCATGAACTAGATTCAATGATGGATAAGAGTCTTTATATCTTTCAATGAACAGGTCATGAAAATCCTTTAAGCTGTAAATACAAGCAGCGGGCAAATTTTCATACCAAGATTGGGCTTTACCTTCTAGAGTGGCCATGAATATCTTCATTAAGCAATCTTCAGGAAAATCAACCTTCAACTTGTGAATATGCATGTGAAATCAAACAAGATGTAAAGCAGCGTCTTTCTTACCATCATCTTTAAACATAGGCAGATTCTTTGACCAATCTACCTTCGGCATTTTATTTGGAATCCTGGGATGTGATCTCGGCTCATGGGAGCGTATCTTCTTGCAATCCGATCCATCTTGAAAAACATCTTAAAGCTACTGACCTCTCTGCAGTGGACTCACCATGAAGCACCCATTGCTGGTTTCTTCAGTGAATGGAGTCGCCAGGTGAATGATTTCAGCCATATTCTGTCTTATCGTTGTTCACCATCAACCATCAAAGCTGAAATTGAGATATGTCCTGGGGCAAGACAATCTTAAAGCAAACCATTTTCGTCCCCAGTGGAGTCGCCACTATGTTAGCACCTAAATCTGCCTCAGGCTGAAGGAAGGAAAAATTCAGGGTAACCACAAACCAAGCTCAGTCTGGTAGCTAGCCCTACCAGAACAGGAGAGGGCTCTCTCCGAGTCACACTCAGTGAATAAGTAAATGAAATGGCCTGAGATGACTTACAATGAACTATTTGCTTAGGCTAGTAAGTGGAAATGAGAATAAGGAGTGATTTTTATGAATGACTGTATTTCTGGGATGTTATGGGACCAGTGGACCTCAATGAACAGAGAACTTAAAATGAAGTCACAGATTATTTCGTGAGGCAAGGTAGGCTGAAAGCATAGCAATTTAGTTTTAAAATGTGGGGGGATGTAAAGATTGATTAATAATTTGAAAAGGGCATGGGTGACATGAATCATTTTCAAACAGAAGAATGAACACTGTATATGAAATTTTCCCACAGGTAGAGCAATAGAATTGAATTCTACCTGATCTCACTCGAAAAATTTCACCAGAGATGGATACGAAATGAAACTATGGAACATAACAAAGCAATGGAGAGAATGATTAAGAAGTTGAAAAGGGCATGGGCGACATGAATCCTTTTCAAACAGAAGAATGGACATTGTATATGAAATTTTCCCACAGGTAGAGCAATAGAATTGAATTCTACCTGATCTCACTCGAAAAATTTCACTATAAATGAATGTGAAATGGAATACAAAACATAACAAGATACATATGAAACTTAAGAGAAACACTTGCTATACTCACAACCACAGGAATCTCATGAAACAGAGCTGTTGCCTTTCATTAATTCTCTGTAAAAATATTACAACGCAGAAACAAAGTTTCTTTCCCACAATCTCCCAGAAGTTACTAGCCAACCATCTCTTTGCAAATAACTTGCATACAATATATAGAATGTGTGAGGAAGAGATAGAACACCCAGGGGTTGGGAAGTTACTCAAATCATTTCGAGATGGAGATGGAGAGCCAACCATCAACTACAGGTGTAGCACTGCAAATATGACATTTGGCTTTGGGGTGACCGTTTGCCTTCATTCGCCACTTGGATAGAAGCCAATCTAGAGAAAAAACATTTTAAATGCCACCTTTGGTGCCAAAAAACCGAAGTGTAGATGAGCGGGCCCACTTGGATAAGTCGTGAACCGAAATTTCGCGAAACGAAAGCAAATTGGCAATTTTTCCTCTGTGCGCCACGCGCTTTTCTCTGTGCATCATGCTACTTTGGGACCTGTCTTGGGGCACTTCCAGGTCTCCAAAATGTGCCCAAGTGGGCTGGTTAGAAAGCTTGGCCTGTCTACTTTCTAATCCCACCAGACTTTCTGAATTTGAAGCTCATTTGCCCCTCCAAATCTTCATTCTCCCAAGACTGCTTTCTGTGTGTCCAAAAAGTGGCAGAAAGGCCATTTTTGGGTGTTTTTTGACCTTTAGGAGACCCAGAACTTATCAAAATTTCTAGCCCGGACACCAGTAGATGTATTTTTCGATTCTGAATCCAAATATGCAAACCATTTCTTCTTTGGATCTCTATAATTTTAGGGTCGCGCAGGGTGCGCGATGCACAGGGAGGAATTTCGTGTTTTTTGTCCAAAAAATTTCAAAATTTCAAGATGTGCTCCAAATTTCTTGAAATTTGGTCTGGAGATTCTTCATTAAGTGTTATGGTAGTCCAAGGATTGCCTCAGTAAATATATGGAGTCAATCATGCTATTTTTTCCTCTTTTGCCTTTTTGATGCCTTCCTTAGGTTTGCCTTCAAATTCCTTATTCGTGCCGTGCAAACCTTGTTCCATGCCCAATAGTGGTTTTCATGTTCCTTTGCATGTCCCTGTCCTTGTGTGCTTTTGTCGATAACTTCTCTAAGTGGATGTGGATCCTCTCGAGCCAAATCTCTCAATCAGCCTCTATCTCCTGCTGAATAGGTGTCTTCTCATTTAGGCTTCTTTGGGCAGCCTGCTGGTCTTCACAGATGTTTTGCAGCTCCATGATCTCATGCTAGTCCTCAGGCTACTTGTTTCTCTGCTCCAAATTCTTGATGATCCATTTGTCCCTCTCCACATTGAGTGCCAAGTCTTGGCTCTCCGTATTCTTCTCCTGAATAGTCATCCTAATTCGGGCCCTCTCCACATCTGCATCATGATCCTGAATGAGGATGAAATCGGCCTCCTATTCACCTGATGGCCCCTCGTCATGCATGGGCTTCTTGTCCTTGTCTTCTTGGGAGCCTGTTCTTCCAAGGATGTGTCAATTTGAGTCTCCATCTCATACTCTGATGAACCCTCAGATGCCATGACTGCTGTTTGTACCTTTAGTTTTAGACTGCCCTTTGATTCAAATGAAGCTCGTAGTTGCTTTGACAATCTTTCAAATTTGAGGAGCATCCGAAAGTTTTTAGGCAAATTGGATAGTTTATGGGCCTTATATTTCTATGTGACGCGTGCTCTGCCTAGTGTACCACGCTCTCCATGTGTGTCGCGCCCATTCAAATTAACACTGGGCAATTCCTCCCAATGCGTCGCGCGCTCTATGTGCGTCGCGCTCCTCCACCTGTGCATCGCGCTTTTTCCGGAAGACTTTTGGAGGCCTTCCCGGTGTCCAAATTGGACGCAGGCTAGCTCGTTTCAAAGTTCTTTGAGTCTACTTTCCAACTCAAGTAGAATTTTTCAATTTGGAGTTCATTTTCCCTGTCAAAAAATCAAATCTCCCAAGACTAGTCAAAATGTGCCAAATGAGGCTGCCTAAAGGTAGAGTGATGTTACAGTCAACTTTTGAATGCCTTCCTCAACTCCAAATTGAGCTCATGATATCTCATTGGAAATCTCTTGATGTCTAGTTATCATTTGACTCACCAAGAAAGTCATTTGGCTAACTGAGCTAGGAGAAAATTTGATTTTCCCAAGGTCACTTCAGAGGTACATCAATTCTCCCGAGCCAACAATATTTTTGAGATTTCTCCAAAAACCATGACACCTGTGTAAAATGTGAAAGAGTTTTATCTTCCTTGGCATATTTTGGACAAAAACCTCTCTCAGTTTTCCCAAACTCATTTTTTATTGCTCAGAAACATCATTTGAGTGAAACTTATCTCGATGTGTGGGGCAAATGAACAAGGTGTAAAATGACCCAGTGGAACTTGACATGATGATGACGACCCTCTGAATGATGGTAGACTCAGCTGAATGGTGACATGGAACATCATTTGGACAAATTTAACAAGGGTAAAATCAAACCCCAGACCTAATGCCTAGTGACCAAATTTTACTTGAAGACTCACTGAAATGATAAAATTTGACCTTGACACCTTAAAATCACTTGTGTGAGAGCATGTTTGATCACTAGAGGAAGGCTGCAAAGACTGACTCTAACATTGGCTCCAATGGAGGATGGTAGCTCCTTGGAGGTACCAAGAACTATAGATCTTTGGGTTAGCAGACAGTGCTTCTGTCCATAGGGCTATGGAGTCCATTATTCCGACAAACCAACATGACTCAATTTATTGACATGAAACTTGACTCAAACTGAGTCAATGCAAACTGAAATGACTAAAAAAACTTGACTGAACTTAAAACTTAAAGCTTGGTGGTAGTACATGACCACCTTTATTTCTTACAAGGCTATATATCATCAAACTATATCAAACTGCCAATGTAACCAATCAAGAAGATGGCTTCTTGACTGATTCTTCTGATCATATCTTCTAGTCAACAATTGATACTGGTAACTGGGCCTCCAAAGACATAATTGACCATGATCTCCTTCATCACTGAATACTGCAATAATGACTTTCACTGCTGTATGCAACAAATTTGGCATTGGATCATGAAAAACATGAAGATTTGCTATTGCCACCTCCTGCTGAGAAAACAAGATGTCTTTTTCTTTTGATTCTAATCTTCCTTCATAATGTACTTCAATATGAGTATGTTCTTGATCCTCGGAAAATTCTGAACAAGCATATGATTGTATTTCCTCTTCAAAGAACATTTCAAAACATGAAACATAGGAAGAAGAATCTGAAATGGCATCCTGAACGGTCGGATCTTCGGTAGTTTGAACATCTTGCAGGTTATCTTCATATTATATGATAGCTAGATTCTCGTTACATTCATTAATCATAACAAAAGAAACTTCAAATGCTTCGTGAAACTCAAGCATGACCTTTCTGTCCTCTATCATAAATTCATCCAGAGAAAAATTTTCACCTACTTGAACAAAGATATCCTCTTGTTGTTCATGAATTGACTGAGTTACCTCGTTAGGAAGGCTATGTTCTGATGAGATGAGGGCAGTTAGGTTTGTAACTTTGTCTTCTTCATTTGAGGCGGCCTCAACAATGCAATTCTCCTCTATGAGATCCGGAACGACATGTTTTTCCTCATCACAATCTGTTTCTCGATCTGGTTTATCATCATCATTTTCTGAGATTGGAACATCATTTTCCTGCGTATCCTCATTTATTTCAACCAAATCTCAAATAAAACTTCTTCTTTCCTCATTTTCGACCATATGGAACTCTTCATCCTGCTGATCTATAAAGCAGTTCACCGAACTATCATCCTTTTCTTTAGAGATATTACGAAGATTCTGCCTTATAAACTGAAATGCTTCATAACACAATGGTATAGAATCCTCTTGAATCATTAAATCATGTATTTCAACTGCCTCATCTTCATCTGTAATCTGACCTTGAATTGTGTTTGGTGGCTGCAAATCTGGTTTTGTATCCAAAATGATTTCATCAATCATTTCTGGGGAAGATTTCTTATTAACGACCTGCTCAAAAATTTTGCCAACACTTTCTTGACCATGTGTGCAATGCAAATCTGCTTTAGCTTGAGCTGGAACATGACCTTGCAAGAGCTGATCTATCTCTTCTTTAGACAAAGGAGATAAGACCTTTTGTTTCCTTTTGCTCAAACAGTGATTGTCTTCAATATTTTCAAGCGAAGGAGTATATAAATTTTCCTCATGTTGCTGATCCATCTCATGTAATTCATGTTGACTGTCAAGATGCGAAATTCCTTCATTTTCCACCGTACTACAATCTTGGTCATGCGCAAATTTTCATGATCATCTTTATGCTACTGAAAGGGAATTTCATACAGGCCTTCCATGATCCAATGATCCATAAAATTATCCTCCCCGTAATATTTTTCAAGGCTCTCAATAAAACCATAATCATTCTTGCAACAATCATGAACTAGATTCAATGATGGATAAGAGTCTTTATATCCTTCAATGAACAGGTCATGAAAATCCTTTAGACTATAAATACAAGCAGCGGGAAAATATTCATACCAATATTGGGCTTTACCTTCTAGAGTGGCCATGAATATCTTCATTAAGCAATCTTCAGGAAAATCAACCTTCAACTTGCGAATATGCATGTGAAATCGAACAAGATGTAAAGCAGCGTCTTTCTTACCATCATCTTTAAACATAGGCAGATTCTTTGACCAATCTACCTTCGACATTTTATTTGGAAGCCTGGGATGTGATCTCGGCTCATGGGAGCGTATCTTCTTGCAATCCGATCCATCTTGAAAAA
>APFE030056704.1:103073-154705 GCA_000404065.3 Pinus taeda | reverse complement strand
AATATAAAAAAATGTTTTATTTGTTTACCATACCTCTCGCTTATTTATATTTTTATTAATTTACCATACCTCTTTTACAAATATGGTATTTGACCCATAGGATTCACTTAAATAAAACCTCTTTCTTGAGCCTTATAAATAGAATGAGGGTTATGGACTAAATATAAAAAGAGGTTTTATTTATTTACCATGCGTCTAGTTTATTTATATTTTTATTTATTTACCATACCTTACAAATATGGTATTTGGCCCATAGGATTCACTTAAATAAAACCTATTCTTGAAAATGGGCGAATGGATTCACTTAAATAAAACCTATTCTTGAAAATGGGCGAATGGAAGGCTCTAACTCCTAATTTCAAGGGCTAAATTTACCTTTTTTTACCCTCTCCCTTAATAAAAGGTGGGCTATTTGAGGTGATTTGTAAAAATGTACTATGATACAAAATATTCGCCCACTAAAAATTTAAAACCCCTTAATTTCGCCAAAGGGCGAACATTCGCCCCTAAAATTTTCTATGATTACATCGTAGCATAGATTCAAACTCCAATTGCTATCCCCTTACAAACTGTGAATAGTCCTCCAACACCTTCAAGGCCAAATCCACCAAGAGTGATGGCTGCCCGTTTTGCACCTCTTGTTCTGCCTCAAGTTTTAGATGATGTGCCCACAGATTATCAAAGCAAAATCCTATTTTTTGATGGAACTCCTAACAAAATTACCACTCAACAACATGTGGGCAGAATGGAAGATTTCTATGAACTTCACGAGATCGATGCAGAGAATGTGGCAATGAGACTCTTTGTACATACATTTGCAGGTGAAGTGAGGAAATGGTTCAGAGGTTTGTCATCTGCACGTATCACTACCTTGGCCAACCTACAAAGACAATTTTTAAACCGCTAGGAAGTGAAAAAGAATCCTCTTCAAATTCTGGCTAAATATGGGCAAATCAAACGAGACACTGGTGAGTTTGTCCAAGACTATTGCATTAGATTCAATTCTGTTTATAATGAAATTCCCGATCATCTAAGGCCACCTGTGGGACTAGCCATGGTGAAGTTTCCGGATGGTTTTGATGCTGACATGGCTTATCAATGAAGAGAGAGAGAACCGGCTACAATGGAAGACATGCAGAAGATAGCGGTCAGCATTGAAGAAAATTTGCTGACCAAGAGAGCTAGAGCAAAGGCAGAGAAGAAGGTCACCGTAAAAGAAGAATCTTCCTCGGTAGATCAACTACTCTAGAAGGTAGAGCAGATGCTTGAAAGGGTGAAACTTGACAAACCTAAGCCACAAGTTAGAAATCCTAACTTCTGTGGCCAACAACAGCCATAATATAGAATAAGGCAGAGAGATCAGCAAGCCCAAGAGTAGACAGCATAGTAGCCAATACAGACACCTTTGCAGCAAAAATTTTTGCATGGACCAGAGTCAGATGAGGACGGGAATATAATAGTTGAAGAAAACCACCTCTTTACTCTTGATCATTTGCCTATTTATATCACTGAGGATGAGGAGTATGCAGAAAGTTCGGCTGTACATAAAGATGCAGACTTCATTCTAGCAAACGACACCGTTTTGGAGGAAGAATCATATGAGTACCAAAGAGGCTATATGAATGCTCTGTCCACCCAGCAGCAGCGATATTCACGTAGAAACAGAGATGTGCCGGTCAAACCCATTTAGAAAAGGAAGGATATTGAGGCATCAAATAACGATTCATCAGTTGCACAAAGGAAAGGAAAGGAGGCGGTTGATCCAGATAACAGCAAATCACCATCAGTAGAACAATCAAATCAACCAATTGCATTGAAAGAAAAGGAAAGGAAAGGAAAGAAATCCCAGTCAAAGAGGTAGAAAAGACTCCCGCTTTTAATTTAGAGAATGAGATTTCTAAATTAAAAGTATCCATTCCCTTGACTGAAATAATGAGGAACAACAGTTATAGAGGGCAAGTATCTAAAATGTTGAATTTGGACCCAATGTCCGACATGGTGAATGTCGAAGATGATCAACCTAAAATGATCTTTGGGCCAGCATTGAATGGTGAGTCTCCTGATAGTGATGTGCCACCTTTTTATATCAGTTTAATATTGCATGATTTTGTGTTACATAACACCATGCTCAATTCTGGAGCTTCTCACAATCTCATGCCCAAGTTTATCATGGATAAGTTGGGTCTAGACATCACCTGACAATACCATGATCTCTATTCGTTTGATTCTAGCAAAGTAAGATGTATAGGACTCATCAAAGACGTGGTTGTGAGTCTAGATTAGCTCCCAATGAAGAATGTTTTGATGGATGTTGTTGTAGCAGATATTCATCATATTCCTCCCAGGTTTGGCATGCTTCTTTCGAGGTCTTGGGTGGCGAAATTGAAAGGGACACTACAACTAGATTTCTCCTATGCAACGATTCTGGTGTTTGGCCAAATGAGGAAATTGTATCGGGAACAAAAAATGAAATACATGATCACAAGCAAGGAGAAACCAATAAATCATCCGATTAATTATGTACATACAGATTTAGAGTCTTTTGTTTTGTATTATGATAGTTTCAGTGATATCGATAGTCAGTTAGTAGAAGCAGAGGATATTCCAGAAATAACAAAAAATTTTAGAGGAGTTTTAAAGAAAGAAGAACAAGAACAATAGAACACCATTGAGCGATCAGCTGAAAGTAATGGACAAAAAGCAGACAAAGCGCAACAAATAGATTTCTAGCACTTGCAAGAGTAGGAAGAAGGTTTGTGTACCATGGATTTCGATGGAGTAGTGGGAAATGATGGCATTGGAATTGGAATTTGGGTACGCAGTCCTCCAAGGAAAATTTTAAGAACCCCCCTAAACTTATAAATATAATAAATGGGCGAATCTCCATGGTATATGGGAAAAATGGAAGGCGATTTTATCAATAATATAATATGCATATATAATTTTTTTGCGAATCTCTCACCAGGCATGGCGAATATTTTACTCAATTATAAAATCTTGTAAG
This sequence comes from Pinus taeda, assembly GCA_000404065.3. Lineage (NCBI taxonomy): Eukaryota > Viridiplantae > Streptophyta > Pinopsida > Pinales > Pinaceae > Pinus > Pinus taeda. The sequence goes on along the minus strand of APFE030056704.1, from coordinate 151,701 downwards.
ATCTTGGTATTACCATGGGTTATCATAAAACTGGAGCTTAAAACAAAAATTAATAAAATTAATAGTTGATTTTTATTTTATTTTTTATTTTAACCAAGCTAAAATGTTTAACATACATTAAATTACAACATCCATTTTTACTTTGATCCACCAAGCCCCAAGAGGGATCAAATACTTTTTCACTCTATGCTAGTTTGCATATTACGATATTTGATACCACTCGGGGGTTAGTAAATCCAGAGTAAAGATGGATCTATGCTAGTTTAATTCCCCCATTTAAATAGGCTACATTGCAGGTGAATACCATGGGTCAATACCATGTGCCATTTTGGTGAATACCGTGGGTCAATACCATGTGCCATTTTTATTTTTATTAATACTAATATTAGGGTTAATAATGTTTTTCGCATGGAATTAATAACAATATAGTCCATGGTATTTTTCCCATAGTATTTTGCCCATAGGTTTCACCTAAATATAACGCAATGCATTTTTTTGAGTGTTTCTAAATATAAGGTGACTTATGGAGTAAATATAAAAAATGTTTTATTTGTTTACCATACCTATCATTTATTTATATTTGTATTATTTTACCATAACTCTTACAAATATGGTATTTGTCCCATAGGATTCACTTAAATAAAACCTCTTTCTTGAGCCTTCATAAATAAAACGAGGGTTATGGACTAAATATAAAAAGAGGTTTTATTTATCCATACGTCTAATTTATTTATATTTTTATTTATTTACCATACCTTTTGAGTAAGTATAAAAAAACGTTTTATTTATTTACCATACCTCCACTTTACTTATATTTTTATTTGTTTACACCCTTGAATGTATATAAGGTGACTTATGGAGTAAATATAAAAATGTTTTATTTATTTACCATACTTCTCATTTATTTATATTTTTATTAATCTACGATACCTCTTTTATAAATATGGTATTTGGCCCATAGGATTCACTTAAATAAAACCTATTCTTGAAAATGGGCGAATGGAAGGTTGTAACTCCTAATTTCAAGGGCTAAATTTACCTTTTTTACCCTCTCCCTTAAAATAAGGTGGGCTATTTGAGGTGATTTGTAAAAATGTACTATGATACAAAATATTCGCCCACTAAAAATTTAAAACCCCTTAATTTCGCCAAAGGGCGAACATTCGCCCCTAAAATTTTCTATGCAGTCCTCTCTCCACCCCGAACAAAGTACCTAGTAATGTGTGGGTATGCTCTTACAAGTTGCCTTTTGATTGTTCAAACAATGAAGCTGAGTATGAAGCTATGATTGCTAGCCTAAATATTCTAAGAAAGCTGAATGCTAAGAGGATTTCAGTATATGGCGACTCTGAATTGGTGATTGAGCAGGTCAGAGGCGAATATCAAGCAAAGCATCCTAGGATGAGGGCTTACCGTAATGCAGTTCTAGACATCCTAAAATTATTTTCAGAATATACCTTGACATGTGTGCCTAGTATACAAAATAGTATTGTTGATGCTCTTGCTAAGGCAACAAGTAGTTTGAAGATCCCAGTGAACTCTAGCAATAAATTTGAAATCCATGTCAAGCATCATCCAATCGTTCCAGAAAATCAGAGATATTGGCAAGTTTTCCAAGATCATGAGGAGATTGATGATTTTCTGCAAAACAAAGGCAAGTTCAAAGAAACTTCAATTGATGTAGAAAATGACAATGGTAAAGGTAATGGTACAGATGAGGTGCAAATCAATGAAATGGACGTGTTGCAGCTAAAGAATAACGTTATTCCTAAAGGTTTGATACCTTTAGAAGAACTCTTTGATCAAGATGATGTAGCCTGCAAACCAACATTGCAGCCAACAGAGAAGGGTGTGGAAGAGGTCAATGTTGGAACAACTAATAATCCTAAATTGGTAAAACTGTCTAAAGCATTACCACCAAAAATAAGGACAAATATATCAGTTTGCTGTCTTCATCTGTAGATATGTTTGCTCGGGACTATTTTGACTTAAATGCATACGATACCAATACAATTCAGCACACTATACCCATCAATCCCAATTAGAAACCATTCACAGAAGTTGAGAAGGCTAAATCCAAAGTTGTTGCCATCAATTGAAAAGGAGATAAACAAGTTGTACAAATCAGAAATCATTGTTCCCATCAGATTTTCAGATTGGATCTCTAATTTGGTTCCCGTACGAAAGAAGACAGGTGAGATTCACTTGTGCATTGATTTTAGAAATCTCAATAAAGTTTCGTTGAAAGATAATTATCCACTACCCAAAATGGACCATATACTTCAGCGAGTAGTGGGAGCATCGCGTATGTCATTACTTGATGGTTATTCTGGATATAACCAAGTTTCTATCCATGAAGATGACTGAGACAAGACAACGTTCACCACTCCATGGGGAACCTTTTATTATGCTAAAATTCCTTTCGGTTTGAAGAATGCAGGTGCCACATTTCAGCGTGTAATGGACTTGGCTTTCGCAAATGAGAAGGAAGTCTTTTTGGTTTTGTACTTCGATGATTTGACAGTGTTTTCCAAATCTGATGAAGAAAACATGTACCATCTAAAAACTGTCTTCCAAAAGTGCAGAAAATATGGCCTATCACTGAATCCAAAAAAGATCTTGTTCGCCATGGAGGAAGGAAACTACTCGGGCACATTATCTCAAAAGATGGCATTCATATTGACCCAACACGTGTACAAGCGATTCAAAAAATTGATCTGCCTCGGAATAAGAAAGAGATTCAATCTTCCAATGGTAAAATGAATTTTCTATGCCGCTTTCTACCTAATCTTGTTGAGCACCTAAGAGATATTACAAACATGCTTAGGAAGGATAGCCAAGTGAAATGGATGGAGGGGGCTATAAAATCTTTCAATTTGGCCAAGTTGGCTCTTTCTTCAGCTCTAGTTCTAGTCAGCCTAGACTACACTTAGGATTTCATATTGTTTTCATTTGCTTCAGAGCATACTATGGCAGCGATGTTACTACAAAAAAGAGATGATCACGAAAGACCCATTGCAATATTCAGCAGAGCTATAAGAGATGATGCCTTAAAATAAAACATCATTGAGAAGCAAGCCTTTACACTTGTGAAAGCATTGAAAGATTTTCGGGTATATATTCTACATTCTCATATTTTGGCCTATGTTCCTATGCTACTGTCAAATATGTTTTAGTGCAGACCGATCCGGAAGGAAGACAAGGCAAGTGGATTGGAGCCTTGCTAGAATATGATGTGGAAATAAAGCCCACAAAGCTTGTTAAAGGACACGGATTGGCAAAGTTAATGGCCGAATCAAACTTGCACGCCTTGGACATAAATCTAATCACTGCTATGTCCGATGAGAATGAGGAAGGATCGTCGATTCAGGTATCTGAAATGTTTGCTCTTTCTCCATGGTATTCAGATATCATATATGTGCTTAAAAATTTTTCACCACCTCCTGGCATGACTAGAAACAAAGCGAGAACACTCAAATTGAAGGTTGCCAAGTTTTGCATTCTAAATTTTGCACTATATTGGAAAGATCCCAGTGGCATTCTGTTAAATTGATTGGTGGAAAAGGAAGCAAAGAAGGTCATGGAGGACTGCCACCAAGGAGATTGTGGTGGTCACCTTTTTTAGAAATCAACAACAAATAAAATTCTGAGAGTGGGGTACTTTTGGCCAATATTGTTTGCTGATGTATATAATATGGTCAAGCACTGTCATAAGTTTCAGATTTTTGAAGGAAGGAAGAAGTTACAACCTTTATCACTTAAGCCTATTGAGGTGAGTGCCCCTTTCTAGCAATGGGGGTTGGATTTCATTGGTGAAATTCATCCCGCTTCTTCCGGTCAGCACAGATGGATCCTCACAGCGACATATTATTTCACGAAATGGATCGAGGCAATTCCCACTAGACAAGCTACAGATGCAGTAGTCATTTCATTCCTTGAAAATAACATCTTGTCTCGCTTTGGTTGCCCAAATAAGTTAATCACTGATAACATAGCAGCTTTCAAATCAAAAAGGATGGTAGAGTTTTGTCATAAATATCACATCATTTTGGGTCACTCAACTGCCTATCATCCACATTGCAATGGATTGGCGGAGTCTTCGAATAAATCATTTGTCAACATCATCAAGAAGCTGCTGGAAATAAACAAGAAGAGCTGGCATAAGAGGTTGGTCAATGAACTTTGGGCAGATTAGGTCAGTCAGAAGAAATCCATTGGTACATCACAATTTGAGCTTGTTTATGGAGTTGATATAGTATTTCCTACCTCTCTCGTTGCCTCAGTAGTCAAACTTCTTCAGGAGGCCAGCAATGAAGAAGATCCCATACAGAGAATGTTGAATCAATTGGTCCACTTGCAGCAGACCAGAGAAGAAGTCTTCAAGAAAACATCCAAGTTGTAGGAGAAGATTAAGAAAACGTATGACAGAAAAGAAAATGTAGACAAATTTCAATTGGATGATGTGGTGCTGAAGTGGGATGCAAGGAATGAGGAGAAAGGTAAGCACGGAAAGTTCGAGAATCTCTGGAGAGGTCCCTTTAAGATTGCAGCATATCAAGGTCAGAATGCCTTTCTTCTGAAGGAAATGAACGAGGAAGATTGTCCAGGAGGGTCGATCAATGGTCGGCTACTCAAGTGGTACCATTTCTGAGCTATTAACGTTGCTTCCACTGTCATTGTAAATACCATTTTTATTTCAATTTGGTTTGAGGTTGTCCAGTTAGTCTTCAAGTAATTTCAATATCAAATTTGAGTTAGTTTTTTGGTCATTTTAGTTTCATAAATGAGTCATAGTCTTGTGTTGTTTGTCAAAATAATGACTCCATAGCCCAATGGACGAAGGCACTATCTAGCTCTTCTAGAGATCTGTTGTTCTTGGCACCTCCAAGGAGCTACCATCCCCCATTGGAGCCAATGTTAGAGTCGGCCTTGTCAGTACTCCGTCAGAGATCAAAACTCTTTCTGCATTTCATTTTACGAGTCCCGCTCCATTCACTCAGCTGCATCCGCTAGGGGCATGCCATAATCTGACAGAAAAGGTCTTGTTAGTTAGTTCCCCTCATGTCTGGCACCTGCTGGCTCAGGTTTTTTGTCAAGGTTCACTAAATTCCATGACAGTCAATGTCCGATATTTTCATGGATGAGAGTCATTTTCAGTCACTAGGTCTATGGATCAAATAAATTGGTCTTCAAAAATGTCCAATAAAGCCATGCAGGCCAGAGGGAGGCCCTTACAAAGTTATGATTCAAAGATTTTCATCATCATGTTGACAGACTTCGACTGTTCTTCAAAACTCTGTTTTGAAGAAAAGTCAAACAGTGTGTCATTTGTGATAATTTTCAAAAAAGTTTTTAGTTGATTTCTTTAGGTGCAGTCATGGTTTCCTTGGCCAAATGCCATGTCATGTGACCCCTGGAAAAGTGCTAAACAATTTCATCATTCTAGCTAAAAATTCAAAGGAACAAGCGAAATTCAGTGTTGCATTAACTCAGTGAAAAGAGCCAAAATGAAACATTAGCAAAGTGGGTTTTTGAAGAAGAAAAAATTAGACCCATGACTTCAAAGTCTTTATATAGAAGTTTCCACAAGCAAACAAAGTCATTGTGCAAATCAAGGTCATAGAGAAACATTGAAAAGCATTGAGAGAGCAAAGCACGCATTTGGAGTGAGTGGGAGTCGTTTTCAGGAGCACGGCACACACACAAAGGGGCGCGGCGCACATAGAGAGCATGGCGCACACAGCGCCAGCCAACAATGTAAAGTTTACACGGGCGTGGTGCACACACAAATCGTGGCGCAGTAGGTTTTTTGCACGACGCACACCCACAAAGGCCTGAAATCGTGCCAAATTGCCTCAAGTCAACTTTGAAACCCCTCAAATAGACAGGTAGGCTCTAAACGTTTATGGCTCATGTATTTTTGTTAACGTTATGGGGGTTCATGGCTATTTATAGTTGCAACAAGAACTCATAAAACCAACCACTAGAAAACATCAAAGCCATTGTTTCCAGGGTTTCAAACTTGTGGTATTGATGCCAAGGCTCCTCTTTCTCCTCTCATTTTTCCGCTCCTTTCCATTGCTCCCTTCCCTCCTTATCCCATTTTTCCACATTTTTTCCTTACCCTAGGCATTACTAAAACCATATTCCCTATCCCTCCACTCATTGGTCAATGTAAACCCCAAAAACCTACCCTATAAAATCCCCAAACCCTCCTACATTTCCCTAAACAACATTTTCCCCATAACCCGTATTCCCTTCATATTATTCCTCTCCTAACACTCCCTTTTTGCACTATTCCCCTTGTTGGTAGATATCACAACAACACCTAGTTTCATACCATCATCAAAGGGCAGTCCAAGCATAGTACACATACAATAGTCATGGCATCAGAGCATTCATCAGAGTATGAGATGGAAACCCAGAGTGATTCATCCTCGGAAGAACAGGCTCCCAGGAGACATCACAAAAGTGGCAAACATGTTAGGGATGAGCCAACCACCCTCACAGAGCTGCAGGCCTATCCTCTTGCTATGTCATTTTTCCAGCATCTATCATGTTTTGAGTTTTGTCAAACGGTGGCTAATGTTTGAGTTCATCATGAGTTGGCCCGTCTTTTTGTGAATCACCTACATGGAGGTCACTCTATCTTGGCCGGGGTCACCTTCACACTGACACCCGAAACTATCTCATTAGCAACCGACATACCAAATGTTGGAGAATAGTGGCACAAGAAACAAAAGGTGGATAGGCAACACTATGAGCCTTACATTAAGGCTAGTTTCTTGAGGCAACTCACAAGAGTCTTTCCATTCAGATATTTGAAAGATGAATAGGCTTCACTCATGAAATTGATCATGAAATACTTTAGCTGCGAGGGGAGGTTCTCTCATCTATATGCCTATCACATCAGGTTGCTCATGCACTTTACTAGGGTACAGATGATGAACCTCCCATTTTTCATTTTCAGGAACATAGAGATGATGAACACCTTCATGTAGCACAAGACCCCTCAGCAACAACTTAACAATGTTTATCACTTTGCTCTTATCCGGATTTTGGTGGGTCGTCAGTTGGGATTGCAAGGAATTGCTTGGGAGGACTTCATCTCCCATGACCTCTTCAGCACTTCACAGGTATTATCAGAGGTTGAACATGAGACAGGTGGTCCTTCTCATCAATATGAGCGCCATGATACCACTACTATGCTAGTATTCATCACATATCAGAGAGGCACTAGGCATTTGTTTCCAGTAGCAAAGCGAGTGTTATCCCCACCCAGGGTGGAAGGGGCCTCGCTTTAGACATTGACAACATAGGTACAAGACAAGGGCAAGAGACCCATGCATGACGAGGGGTCATCAAGTGAACAAGAGACCAACTTCATCCTCATTCATGATGATGATGCATATGAGGAGAGTTCCAAACTTAGGAGGACCATCCAGGAGTAGAAAATAGAGATCCAAGACTTGCCACTCAATTTGGAGAGGGCCAAATGGATTATCAAGTATTTGGAGTAGAGGAACAAATAGCTTGAATACTAGCATGAGATCATGGAGCTGCAAAGCATCCGTGAGAATTTCCAAGCTGCCCAACATAGGAGGATTGAGATCACTCCATTGGAGCAAGAAATTAACAATGACCGTGAGTCTTGGCTCGAACATATCAACATCCACCTTGAGAGATTGCTGGAGAAGGCTGACAGGGACAAAATCATACTAAGGTGGATGGTTTATCATTACAGGGCACGAAACATGAGTTCAAAGGCTTGGATAAGGAGTTTGAAGGCAAAATTGAGCAAAGTGACAAAGAGGCAAAAGAGGAAAAAAAGGAAGGATAAGCTTCAAATCTTCACTAAAGCCTCTGTGGCCCAGCATAGCACCTCATAGAGGATCTCCAACCCAAATTTCAAGAAATTTGGGGCAATTTTGGTCACATGAAAAATTTTTGGACACAACAGAGGTTTTTTCTCCCTGTGCATTGAGCCACTGGCGCGACACTTAGGATTGGGAGATCCAAATCACAAATGGCTTGCATTTTTGGATTCAGCATGCAAAATCACGACTACTAGTGCATGGACAAGAAATTTGGGCATGATTTGAGTCCCCATGAGGTCAAAAACACTCAAAAAATGACCTCTCTTCCCCTATTTTGACACACAAGAAGTAGTATTGGGAGAATGAATATTTGGAGGGGCAAATGAGTAGCAAATTTAGAAATTCCACTTGGGTTGGAAAGTAGATAGGCCAGGTTTTCCAAAAAGCACACTTGGGAACAATTTTGATGCCTACAGGTACCTCAAAATAGCGTCCAAAGTGGTGTGGCACATATAGATTTGGGTGCGACGCATATTAAGAAAAAGGCCAAAATCACTTCTGCTTCGCGACATTTCGATTTGCGACTTTCTCCAAGTGGGCCGCTCATCCACACTTCGCTTTTTTCAGCACCTAAGGAAAAATTTAAAGTATTTTCACTAGAGGATGGCTTCTATCCAAGTGGCAAAGGAAGGCGAGCAGTCACCCAAGCCATTTGTCATTTTTGTAACACTGCACCTGTAACTAATGCTTGGCTTTCCACTTCCACTTTGTAATGATTCAAAAAACTCCCCAACTCTTGGTCATTCTATTTCCTCATGGAATACTCTATTTATTGTATGCAAACAATTTGCAAAGGGTTGGTTGGTTGTAATTTCTGGGAGACTGTAGGAGAGAAACTCAGCTCTTCATTGTATATTTTGACAGAGGATTAATGAAAGGCAGCAACTCTGTTTCATGAGATTCATGTGGTTGTGAGTGTAGCATATGTGTCTCTTTATGTTTCATATGTATTTCGTTATGTTCCACAGTTCATTTCATCTTCATTTCCACTGAAATTTTCTAAGTAAGATAAGGTAGAATTCATATTTATTGCTCTACCTATGGGAACGTTTCACATATGTGTTCTTCTTCTGTTTAAAAGGATTCATGTGTTTATTCCCTTTTCACCCTCCTAAACCATCTTTCCATTCCACATTACTTCAAATTTAATTGCTAGACTTTCCTCCTATCTTGCCTCACGAAGTAATCTGTGCCTTTGTGTTAAATTCTCTGCTCATTGCTGTTCGTTGGTCCCATACATCCCAGAAACCCAGTCATTCATAAAAACTTATTTCTTGTATCCATATTTGTTTACTAGCCTAAAACCAGTATTTCACTATAAGTCATCTCAGGCCATATTGTTTATCTATTCTCTGAGTGTGACTCGGAGAGAGCCCTCTCCTATTCTGGTAGGGCTAGCTACCAGACTCAGCGTTGTTGGAGAGGTAAATCCCCTCTACGGATAGAGGCAATCCCTACTAGCCCAAAAGGGGTCTAGCAACAATCGAACAATGCTACTCTGCAGGTTCCTAGTTGTAATTAACAAGTGGGTAAAGGACACCTACTTGGATTCCCACGCTATGTTTTATGAAGAGATGATCCTCTTGCTCCTTCGCTCCAGCCGATCGCAGTCCTCCACTATCTTTGCGGATGGACACCTACACAAGCAAAGAGAGAACAAACACAAGCGTAAAATCTACTAACAACAACTATATATCAGTCAAGAAAGATATAATTCACATTGATCATTCATAAGACAAATGAGAATGGAACCATAACAGTAGTCATCTATCTTTATTAATCAGAAAATAGAGTAAGGTACAACCGATGTCCTGATGCTGAGTCCTTCTCTAGAGGGTCCAGCCAGCATGTCTTCCAAGCATTCACCTTTGAAGTAGATCTCCCAAGTCAAAGAGGTCTCTCTCTCACATACAAGGCAACAAACTCATAACCTTCCTCAAGCTCTAAAGCAATCCTCACACAACACACCAAATGCCTACAAAGAGTAGCACTAATGCACTAAGAATTCCTCTATCAAAGTCTATATGTTCCAAAACCAGCTACTCATGGGCAATGGTGGAGGCTTATAAAGGAGAAGGAGTCTCCATGAATAGGTAAAGGATGAGCTTTCCCCCAAGAAAAGTGGGTGACCAAGCGAACAGATATGCCAGAGAAAGGATGGCGACCTTTACAATGCTAATAGCCAAGTTTGGAGTCATCTGGAAGGATGGCTATTAGAACAAACTCACCTAAATAGGATCAGCGCGGGTGCAAAACTGGGATGGCGCGCTGATATCGCAACTCAATTACAGGAGATGTCCGGTCAGTGCTCAGTGATATAAGCAGAGGGTGCGCTGTTTGTGAAATTCGACCAGCGCGGAAAACACGTGTGCTTCCGCACTGGCAGCGCATCAACTAAACTATCACCCACCAGTCAGCGCGTTTATTTTAGAAACAGTCGCAATGATCCAATTAACTTAGGCAAAGAGGGTTTTTAGCCATTTCAGAGAGCATAAGTATGGTGAATGTGATTTTATGACACAGTAGGGAGACTGATGGGGTAACAGTGACATTTTACTGTGTAACAGATGCACCCTAAAGCATGAAGCTTGAGAGAGTGGGAGGGGCGAAATGCTTTACAAGACTGTTGGACTGGAACACCAACAGGAAGAACCTGCAGGCAGATACAACTGATATTTCAATTACATGTAGTCTAGGCATGGGCGCAGCCATCCAAAAGACATATGAAGAAGGTCTGTGGTATGGACGCAGCCACCCAGCTGAAGAGACCATAATGATAAGAGGTATGGTCGCAGCCATCCTTAAGAGACTCGGGTATGGTCGCAACCATCCATCAATGAGTCATGTAATGATGTCCCACAAAATCGCAACCTAGCCCACAATGAACTAGAACCAGGGTCTGGCGCTCCATCCAAACCCGAACAAAGTACAAGTTCAAACGTGTGAATATAGGAGTCGAAGTCGAACATGCTTGAACATCGTCTGATTACCAGCCAATGATGAAAGCTGTTAACAGACGCGAGAGGGGCCACCAATGATGACGATGGTCCTCAAGGTACTATAGGTACAATCGACAGCGTGTGAATGAATGAGCCTGTGTCGAACACCCGTGGAGTCATCCAATCGGATGCCAATGATGAAAACCTCACGTCGAACACGAAGAACCTGCCATTGAGGCATGAAGGCTCCAAGGTACCTGAAGGGAGTCTCTAGGTCACTCCTGGATAATGAGCTGAAGTCGACAGGAACTGATCTTTATCAAAGGTGGGCCATAATGTTTCCCACATCATCAACACAAGACGGGAAGAGACAATATGCTTAGTGTGAAATATCAGAGGGATGTTATACTTGCAGAGGCCAACTTCTCTTGAACATATTGGCGGCACAATGACGGATTTGGTAGTATTTGGGGGTCAAATGATTAGAGGTCGTAATGAAAAGACAATGAGCAGATGAATGGCCAAATAGGATAACCAAAACCCATGGAGGAAAAAGTGAAGTGAGATGAGATGTCCCCACCCAGACACGAATGCAAACAGTGCCATGTTCAAGAGCGACATACTGCCGATGACGACGATTACGGTTCCTTTATTTCCCCCACCATTTATGGCGAGTACCCTGATTATTTTTGGATGACAAGCTTGACGGGGATAGCATATGCTTGAAGGGTGTCATTTCGACGGAGCCCGATGTCATTTAGTTTTAACGACGAGTCTGACAAAGGAAGAACTCGGCGTCTTTTCATGTTTAGAGAGTTTGAAAAGACAGCTGAAAAGAAAACTCCAGGGGGGTGCTTTTTCGTAAAGTTGTGTCTCTCGAGCCTGAAAAAGTATAAAAAGATGCTCAAAAGAACCGCCTGATCATTATGACCGAGGAGTACTTTTCATATGTAGTGACCCTGGCCTGAAAAAGTAAAAAAGCGGTCAGGAGCACGTCGTTTTAGAACCAATAACGAGTGCGAAACGACAAACACCCGGCAATCTTTGTTGGTTTAAACGGTCGAAAAAGAGCTTTAAAGCGACCACCTCTTGTTCCTTTTGACGAGCTGAGAGGAGGCTCGGCAATCTTTTCTTGTTTTATGTCGGAAAAGAGCTTAACGACGACATTTTTTGGGACCAAGTGTATATAAATCCACCGTGACTTTGCCGATTCCAAAGACTTGCACAAGGTAAATACCCACGTAAACCGATTCGATATGTCGAAAAAACATAATAAAACATGCATCATGGCATAATAAATGATATCAGGAGTGAATTCATGGCAAGAGTATGGAAAAAAACCCACATTCATAAGAATTATAGTCAAATTAGGAATTTTTTACTATAAATAGGGATTTGTAAAAATCATTTTTACCATTTTACCATTTGAGCTTTGGAGAACGTTGAAGTACTACAAAGTTGACGGAGCGAATTCTTCATCATCTGGACGCCAATTCTCCGACCGTCGGTTCCAGGTAGGTCCCTCTTGTTGTGCGCTCCATTTTGATTCTATTTGCATGCATTTTCACCATGGGATTTGGCCATTTGGCCAAATGTTTTGAGCGTTGGTGTGCTCTCGGTCAGCGCGGATTCGCCCATCGGGTCCGCGCTGATCGATTTTCCCAACACACACCACTTTCTGGGTCAGCGCGGAAAACGCGTGTCCTTCCGCGCTGACCCAGAGAAAAATACATAGGCCGCCATTTTCAGCGTGGCTGTTTTAGAAGCAGTCATGCTGGCGCTGTGACATTTGATTTTTTAAAATTTAATGGCCAATTCTCAAATGTAGGCAACCTAATGACTTTTCGGTGATCTTGCAGGACATAATGGCCTTCACATGGCAAGAGAGAGATCATGATAACACTGATATAGCCGCCTTTGCCGATGCCGGATGCCGTAATGCAATGCGGGCATGCGGATTACTCAAATTCTTCCTTACTCTAGGCTTGAGGGCTCAGCCGGATCTGTTGGAGCTCTTGATCAGAGCGTGGAACCCAGTGGATGGGAAATTCACCATCCGGGGTCGAGACATCGAGTTCGACTCGTCGGACATTTATTTCTTGACTGGATTATCTCGCCGAGGAGCGATGCCCATCCTGGAGGGGCATCGACCTAGCGGCAAGACGCTTGACCAGTTGATGGCCCGTGTATGCCCACAGACGGTCAAAACACGGAGCGGGAAGTGCAGCATCCCGTCAGTGGGTGTCGGTCCACATGCTGACATAGTGCTCTACACTATACTCTTCTTGGTGACGCGGGCAGCAGGCAGCCTGGCGAACCACGAGGCCTCAAAGGCCAACCTTTTGCTAGCTCTGGATTGTTTATAGCCCACGATTTTCAACTGGGCGGCAGCTATGACCAACAGCATGAAGAGGCAGCTGAACAACTGTCAACATGGAGAGTCGAAACAGTTTAGTTATGGATCGCTTCTTCTTCCACTCATGTTCGAGCAGGTGCTGGCCCTTCAGCTGTAGACTATGGTAATGGACCCGCCGAAAAATGCACGAGAGACGAGGGCCACCAAGTGGTCCCGGGTCATGCCACGTGGAGGTAGCGGTCGCTCAGTGTCGTGGGGCATTTGTTTCTGAGAGTGGCTAGAATGCCAGGTTATCTTCGTTGAGGACTGGTCGTATGCCGGTATTGACTTCCGTGGTGACCCTGACATGCCGCTGCCTGCTGAAGAGCAGTGGGATGATGGAGGTAAAACACTTGATCTTTTTTATTTTCGTTTTGTGATGTTTTTGTATTTTTCATGTACATGTCCTAATAAACGCTTATGCTGTGCAGATGTGGGACCAGTGAGACCCCTTGGCCTTGGCTCCTGCAGGAGGCGACCAGACAGAGACCGTGGTCCAAAATCTGGAGGGATTACTGGCAGGAGTCCCAGATTACCAGGGGATCGAGGAGGTCCCCTTAGCTGCTCAGATCCATACAGTGGGTGTAGAACCTAGGATGCACCGCCTTTTGAGGCGGGTGGCATGAGCGGTGGCATGCTATAGAGAGCATAACCCACCACAGTAGACACCTAGGCTTTATTTTCCATTGCTGTTTTGAGAGACATACGTCTCAGATGTACTGAGGATGTCGGATTTATGAGACATGTACACTTATTTTTGAGCGCCTTAGTGCGCCACACAATATATATATATATACATGGTGTTTTTATTGTATCTTATGCTTCTTATGTTTGTTGATTTACATATTTCGCAAATGTCTATCTAATACATAGTTAGCTAATGCATCAGTTACAGCATTAAGTCTTCTTGGAATGTGAGGATAAGTGATATAATCAAAATATCTTTCCAATAACTTAACACGTAAATACAACCTTAATATGCGATGATCTCTGACGGAACATTGTCCATTGAGTTGGTGGACTACAAGCTGTGAATCTAAATTTACAACCAATGAGCGGATTCCGAGGTTAATCGCCTCGGCTAATAATTCAATTACAGCACTATATTCAGCTACATTGTTCATTGTGCAACCTAGACACACACCTTGAATATCTACCAGCTCACCATGAGGATCATAGATCACCCATGCCACAGATGACAGATTGCGAGTGCTGCGGGAAGCACCATTGGCGAAACCAACGTAAGGTGATCCAGACATCTGTTCAAAAGCAAAAGACACAATAAGCAGCAATCACGCCGGCACACTGAGACAAAAATCAAAATAAACACGCACACACACAAAACACACCGTAAAAAAGCATATGCATGTAAAAAATAAATGAGAGAGTGCCTAGACTCAGGCGTAATATTTCTTAAGATATAGCCCATTACGGGGCCGGTCCAAGGGATTTCCTTCATAATCGATCCGCTCGTAGGCACCTTTTTATAGAACTCTTTTTACAATGTAGGGCCCATGCCACATTGGCTTGAGTTTTCCTACTCCTAGCTTATCACTAGCCTGATCGTAGAGCAGCACCAAGTCACCTTCGATGAAAGAGCGAGGATTAACTGAGTTATCGAAGTGAGTTTTCACTCAGTTCTTTTGAGCTTCGATAGCAAGGGAGGTTAGACGACGCATCTCATCTAGTCATTCCAGGTAAAGAAGACGCTCTTCTGCAGGAGTAGTCTCGGGAAGTAACTCGATGGCTAATTTGAGTGAAGGAATCTCACACTCAATGGGAAGGGTTGCCTCCAGCCCATATACTAGCTGAAAAGGGGGGAAGCCGGTGGAATCCTTCACGGAGGTCCGGTAGGCCCACAATGCGGAAAACAAGATCAAATGCCAATTGGACTTGTGCATGCCAACAATTCTATGAAGCATCGTGACCAAGACTTTGTTCACGGCTTCAACCTAACCGTTCACCTGGGGATAGTATGGAGAGGAACTATCATGCCTAAGTCCAAGTTGGGTTGTCAACTCGACCATCATATGATTATGGAAATGTTTTCTGTGATCAGTGACAATGGCTTGTGGAACTCCAAACCGAGAGATAACATGGTTGAAAAGAAACTACGCCGCCGTGTGACCATCTTCCAACAATGTGGGCATCGCCTCGGCCCATTTTGTAAATTAATCGACAGCAACAATGTAAAGTTTCCTAGGAGGTAGGGAGAAAGGAAGAACGATGGTGAAGAGGGAACCACGGTCGTTCATCCAGAGACATGGTCTCTATAATAGCCTCATCGGAAGGAAATGTTTCCTTCAATGGATCCGAGGAGGTGTATTCTCCTAACCAAGGGGGAAAATCATCTGAGTCAAGCGCCCCACTTGAGACGATGGTTTCATCATGAGAAGCCGATGCAGCGACAATTTCAATGTAGTTGAGCTCGGCTGGGCTCAACGGCATCTCCTCACCCCAAGGTTCTATCTGGTCGATGGAAGGAAGAATCCAAGGATCAGAACGAACTAAGATCATCGAGATCGAGGTGAAGTTGCGAGGTGGGAGGGAAAAAGCACCCATAAGGGCAGGTTCTTTAAAGAGCCCGGCTCCCACATTTTCATACGGAACTGACGTATGCTCAACGAAGGGTACGTTTCCCTCAGAAGAGGAAGCGAAAAATGAGAGTTGATCAACTGTGACAATTTTCCCTTGATGGGGGAAACGAATGACACGGAAGAGAGACGAAGCCACAGCACCCATAGCATACGTCCAGCTCCGTCCCAGAAGAAGGTTATAGGTAAGACTTGCATCTACAACTTCGACTTCAACTTCTACGGTCTTCCCTTCTAAGGTAATCGATAGCCATTGAAGGATACCATACGGTCGAGACTCTCTCTCGTCGAATGCTTCCAAGGTCGTCGAGGACTGACTCAACGTTGGAGACCCGATGGCTTTCCAACATGCAACAGACATGATGCAGGTTGAGGCACCTTCATCAATGACTGTATGATGAATCATCTTAGAATTGATGACGACTTGTATGAGGAAAGCTATCTGATGAGGCAGTCGTGACACATGACTCTCGAGATCGAAAGTGATTAAATTCGAGTCCGCTGGGTCTATGCCACCGATGGTCGATAGCAGGGACTTCCTCTGGGGGGGGAAGCTCTGAAGGACCTCTAATGTGGACATGGCAGAAGGAGCCTGCGCTAAGTCCTCCATGATGTTATAGTGCTGGGCAGCACGAGCATTCGGGTTATAGGAAGACCTCCTGAGTACCCCTTTGGGAGGGGGTCAGATTATCGTCTCAGTGCTCGGCCTTTCAATATGGAGAGGACCAGAGCTGGATGGAGGAGCACTTGAGGGAACCTCTGGCTCCTTCCCGGCGGACGACAGATAATCCTTAGCTCGAGTTGATACATGAATAGGAATAGTTCCAGCCATGAAGACCTGGGAACCGAAAGGAGAGGATGAAGAAGGATCAGCTACCATCTGGGTTTGCTGAGAGGGAAAGGGTTCTCTCAAAACAGCAGGGATCCCTTGAGCACCTTTCAACAACCGACTAACTTCGGCCCGCCTAGGGCAGTCCTTAGTATAGTGGTCTTCCTCACAAATGAGGCAAGGATACTTAGGCTTGCACTTAGCTCCTTCCTCACCAGGAGGTTTATATGATTCCTGCTTGGGTTGATCGGGCTTATTCTTCCCTTTCCCCTTTTCCTTTTTCTTGCCTTTCGAGGCTTTGCCTGTCGTAGAAGATTGAACGGCATTCACCTTGGAAGTGTTACCGGAAATAACAATGCCCTAGGAAGAGTTCTCGTTAGGTGAACTAGACTTCTGCTTCCCAGAGTTGGATGACTTTTTAGAGGCCTGGCCTACAGAGCCAATGACTCCATCAACAGATGGTTTGGGCGGAGCCTTGGATGTTCTGGGCCTAGGGGTGTCTGGCAAATAATCATACAAAGTACCAGACTGAGAATAGACTAAGTCTAGGTACTGAGCATGCGTGATCGCTTGCTCTTCAGCTATGCATGCCCCCATAGCAATGTCCGACGCAATCTTGGGGACAAAGGAGGTAGTGAACCAGTCGGTGAGGAGAAATCAAGTATCCAAAACTTGATTAACCTGCGATGCCTTCTCCACTCGTGAATATGATCGGAGATATGCGTAGCAGTGTCCTGCTTAAGAGACGTAAGGAGATGAGTCCCCGTCTCATACCGAATGGGTAACTGAAAGTGATTTAAAAATGCCATAGCCAGTGAATTGAAATCATGGAATGATGCACGAGACAATTCGATATGCCATTTTGCTACCGATCCAGTGAGGGTCCTCTGAAAGAGGCGAAGTCGGATCGAATCATCGAGCCATGAATTCGACGAACACCATAAGTGATACGTCATTACATGAGCCTGAGGGTCTTCTCCGGCCTTCCCATCAAATTTGGGACAGTCACTTGGAATTTTAGTTGGAATTGGTGGCTGCTGTGGGTTGTGTAGAATGGGATCATTCGTTAACTTTGACACATCGGGTAGTTCCAACGTGGATAGGAATGGTAACTGAGGATTAAACGACATTTGTGGCAGATACGAGGTAGAACCAGAATTCCACCCAGCTCTAGGTTGCCCCCATTGTCCTTGTCCCGATGGACTAGGTCCGTAAGGGCCTTGCCCAGAAGGATTTTTTCCATAGGGGTTGTTCCCGGAACCAGGTTGCTGGTTCTGCCCCCCAGCACCCCATTGGTTACCATATTGACCAGCAGGTTGTTGATAATTTGGTTGAGGATTACCCTGCGGCTGTTGGTAATTTTGATAAGGGATATATGGATTTTGTCCCTGGGGTTGTTGGTATCCGTACTGAGCCTAAGAACCAAGCGGCATCTGATGGGATTGATACCCACCTGAATGCTAGGGTTGGGATTGGTACCCACCCGAATAGGGAGGCTGGGCCTGATACCCACCAGAGTATGGAGGCTGGGATTGATACCCGCCTGAGTACAGAGGTTGGGATTGGTACCCACCTGAATACGGAGGCTAGGATTGATACTCGCCTTGATATGGATGCTGGGATTGAAACCCACCTGAAAGAGGAGGTCGGGATTGGTACCCACCTGCATGTTGAGCCGTCTGGCCAGAGGGTTGTCCTGGTCGGATTGGGGGCGGCACCGCTCGCCTAGAAGGTCGAGTTTACTGGTTGAGAGGGTGCCCCTGCGCGGCTGAGGTTTGTTCCTGGTGACGAGAGGGTTGCTGAGTGGTAGGCCAGCCTTTCTGCATGTAAGGCTGGCCCCCTTGCCCAGAGGGGTTTCCTTGCTAGTTTACGGGTCGACCTTGTTGCCCATGGGGTTGTCCCTAGTTCCTGTAAGCTTGCCCCGAAGGGTAGCCTTGTTGGGTACCTGGTTGACCTTGTTGGGCGTTGGGTTGTCCCGGGTTTCCTGAAGGTTGCCCAAGATATGTAACTGCCGGACCACTAGAGACCAAAGGTTGTCCTTGATGAGGTTGTCCTTGTGGGCCTCCCT
The DNA here is from genome assembly GCA_000404065.3 of Pinus taeda. Taxonomy (NCBI): domain Eukaryota; kingdom Viridiplantae; phylum Streptophyta; class Pinopsida; order Pinales; family Pinaceae; genus Pinus; species Pinus taeda. The sequence continues at coordinate 132,999 of APFE030056704.1, read as the reverse complement.
GCTGACCTCGGTAATTTTGACCTGTATACTGCTGCCCATAATTAGGCTGCACATAAGGCTGTTGACCCTAGTAAGTTCATCCTTATTGTCCTTGTCCTGGATAGTACTGGCTGCCACCATACCCGGTGGTGCCCCAATCCACGTTCAATGGAATGGAAATCTCATCATAAGGAATTTGGGGCAAGGAGGTGTACAAATAATGATTCTCGGCATCATAGTACGGGCCTTGACCATCTAGGTTTTGGACATTACGCAAGTATTCAAAATAGGCCTCCTCTTCCATCATATACTCAGAAGCAGGAGGAGCACCACTTGCGGGGTGCACAACTCTAGAAGAAGGAGACGGTTCACCACTCTGCGTTGGACCTCGAGATGGGCCTGCGGTAGAAGTGACAGCAGATGAAGCCGTGACTGTACTAACAACTGGAGTTGACTCCGCGACACAAATGGTCGAGTTGGTGGGGACTGCTGTAACAGCAGAATGAGGGGCTTGGGAAACAAAAGGCCCTGTGGTAGGGACGATATTTTGACCCCAAACGGAAGAGGAGACTGCCGAGTTCATAGCATCCCGCAATGACCTGTAACGCCCTGGCACCGTGACACCCGAAGACGTGACAGTGTAGGGTGTAGAGATGATGGGGGATGTTGCCGGAATGGGAGAATCTATACTCAACATCACGGACAGACCACTAGACACTGAAGAAGCGTCACCCATATCGGATGAAGCCATCGGAGATGGAGCACCAACAGGAGTGGCAGGGTAATCCTCATCAGAGGGCTCCCAAATAGGGTTGTAAAAGAACTCGTAAAAATCATCTTCTCGAGCTTGAGAATTCAACGGCTGGATGCTCGGAACAATGGAAAGAGCGTCACAGACCGGAGTTTCAGGGGCAACAGAAGATGGAAACTCTTCTTCACTTGGGATCGAGGACGGAGTTGATGGATCCACCAGGATGACCAAACAAAGACCCTAAAATAAGCTAACGATGAAACCTACTCAAAACTAAACGCACACAAGATCTAACCGGATAATGTTATCGTGGCCAAATGAATTTTAAGACACAGGAACTGAACTTGACCTTTTCATGTTTCGAGAGTCGAGAAAAGGACGAAAAGATGACTCTATCTACTTCGAATGTTTATATGAGCACGAAGTGACAAGACGCTACACTACACCTTTTCTTTTAGAGAGCTGAAAGGATCAAAAAGTGACTGCTCTGGAAGATTCTAAGCAAAAAGGTTACGAAGCAACCCGTAAAACTGCTATATACACCTTGGCAATCATATGAGAACCAAGGACTTTACGTACTGGCAGTCAATCTCTTCCCGATGCTGTGTTCGGTGTGTTACGGTTCACAAGGCGGCAGACTCGGCTTCCTATGGATAAAGGATGCAAGCCTAATGGAGTCTCCCCATATATATGCGACGGTACGTGGGAGCCCAATCCGTACTAGTACTTATTGTTTCACCGTGGAGGAATCACCCAACCACTCAACGGTAAGCTACCAGGTTTAAAGACGCCGGAACACGTCTCTAGCCTAGACCTCTAGATATTCACGTTAAGTTCTGATGCGTTTTTAGATAAATTTGGTTTATTTTACGGTTGATCTTGAATTAAGTTTTAGTTTCAGGTCCTACCGTATGATCTCTCAAAAACACCTAAATGCAACTATATGCCAAAGATCATCATTTTGTTCGATGAATTCTAACTATAAGAGGGTTAAGAATCTTTTAGTCAGACAAAACAAATTCAAGCAATCACGCAACGTAATGCAACTAACAGCAAGGAAATGAAACTTTTTCTTTTGGAGACACAAAACAACGAAATGTTCTTTTCCTTTCAACTATTAAATGCAAAAGACACTAGTTTGCTTTTCTTTTCAATGACATAGAAGTGCTTTTAAAATGAATTAGAGAGATAGAAACACTAAGTGAAAAAGTAAAATCACTCAATGCAAACACAAGACAATTCCCAAGACACTAAAACCGATTTCCCAAATCAAAGGAAAACAAAGGTTTATGAGCTACGTGATCTAAGCTCAACAAGACACCAAGGAATTCAAAGGAGGAAAGAAAATCACTTGGAACGCAATCAAACACTTTCAACAATCACCAAACGAATGTGAGAACAAAAACGAAGTTGGCTGGTCAATCAAGAACACAAGATCCCAAACGGGAGGCTTGACACACACACGGCCACTAGATGCCCTAGGGTTTGAGTGTGCAATCAATGGAGAAAAGCGAACACTCGAAGGATAAGAGCTTGAAACTAGGCAAGCAACGATTTGACACACTTCAGTAATCACAAAAGTGAAGACAAAATGCAAACCAAGCAACGAAAGCAAAAAGGAAGGCTTTGCAAAAAACTGAAAACAAGCAACAAACAAACCCTCGCGGAACAAGGCTTCGCAAGCGGGCGTGTCACAGTTCAAACAAAATAAAACAAGTCAAAAGTCAAGTGAAAAAGCAGGGGACAACCAATCCAAGAGGTTTAGGAAGTCAATTTGGACAGAAAAGGATTTTACAGGATCAGCGCGGGTGACCCCTCAACAACAAAGCGATGAAAAAGAAGCGCCTGTAGCAACTTTGCACTGCCAGCGCGGAAGGACACGAATAAAGGGCGCTGGCTCAAAAACAGGGTCAGCGCGATTGTTAAATGTATAAACGCGATGACAGGAAAAACAAAGAAGCAACTGTGCGATGTCAGCGCAGCTGTTCTGAAATGAAACGCACTGAGGTTAAAAAACAATCGAAATCGGACCAAAAATCCCCAAACCAAGGAAACAGGCTTTCAAGACAATTAAAGCAGTTCCCAGGATGAACCAGGAAACCAATCAACAACAAATCAATCCCCAAAGTTTGACAAGAAAGCAATAATCAAATAAAAAACAAGGGTGAACTACAAAGAGACAAGCAAGCTCCCCAGTGGAGTCGCCAAATTATTGGAGAGGTAAATCCCCTCTACGGATAGAGGCGATCCTTACTAGCCCAAAAGGGGTCTAGCAACAATCGAACAATGCTACTCTGCAGGTTCCTAGTTGTAATTAACAATTGGGTAAAGGACACCTACTTGGATTCCCACGCTATGTTTGATGAAGAGATGATCATCTTGCTCCTTTGCTCCAGCGAATCACAGTCCTCCACTATCTTCGCGGATGGACACCTGCACAAGCAAAGAGAGAACAAACACAAGCGTAAAATCTACTAACAACAACTATATATCAGTCAGGAAAGATATAATTCACATTGATCATTCATAAAACAAATAAGAATGGAACCATAACAGTAGTCATCTATCTTTATTAATCATAAAATAGAGTAAGGTACAACCGAAGTCCTGACACTGAGTCCTTCTCTAGAGGGTCCAGCCAGCATGTCTTCCAAGCATTCACCTTTGAAGTAGATCTCCCAAGTCAAAGAGGTCTCTCTCTCACATACAAGGCAACAAACTCATAACCTTCCTCAAGCTCTAAAGAAATCCTCACACAACACACCAAATGCCTACAAAGAGCAACACTAATGCACTAAGAATTCCTCTATCAAAGTCTATATGTTCCAAAACCAGCTGCTCATGGGCAATGGTGGAGGCTTATAAAGGAGAAGGAGTCTCCATGAATAGGTAAAGGATGAGCTTTCCCCCAAGAAAAGTGGGTGACCAGGGGAACAGATATGCCAAAGAAAGGATGGCAACCTTTACAATGCTAACAACCAAGTCTGGAGTCATCTGGAAGGCTGGTTGTTAGAAAAAACTCGCCTAAACAGGATCAATGCGGGTGCAAAACTAGGATGGTGCGCTGATATCGCAACTCAATTACAGGAGAGGTCCAGTCAGTGCTCAGTGATACAAGCGGAGGGTGCGCTGTTTGTGAAATTCGACCAGCGCGGAAAACATGTGTGCTTCTGTGTTGGCAGCGCATTAGCTAAACTATCACCCGCCAGTCAGCGCATTTATTTTAGAAACAGTCGCGATGATCTAATTAACTTAGGCAAAGAGGGTTTTTAGCCATTTCAGAGAGCATAAGTATGGTGAATGTGATTTTATGACACAGTAAGGAGACTGATGGGGTAACAGTGACATTTTACTGTGTAACAAGCGTGGTTTGTGGTTACCCTGAATTTTTCCTTCCTTCAGCCTAAGGTAGATTTAGGTGCTAACAATTCCTTCGCAATGGCCTATCAAACCTTTGACGCACATCACATACCTTGATATACGCTTTTGAGTCCTAATGGAGGGTTGGCCACCATAGAATTGTGCGTAGAATCTTCTGCATAGTTGCTCTACTTGCATAATGTCCTTCCATTGCACCCCCATGAGCATCTGCGAGGATGCTGCTTCTTTCAAACTCAGGTACATTCCTTCGTAATATCTCATTAGACCCCATTTTGTACAGATGCCCAGTAATGACAAAGACATCTGCCACGCTCAGCACTAATTCCTTCTTCTACTAGACATTGTATCCTTTCAGGGCAGTTGTTATCATTGGAAAATGTATTATATCCTCAAAATGACCATCCATGACACGCACTGCAAATAGATACATGTTAGGCAATCCTTCTTCCAAATTAGTGGGTTCCTCCCCTGTTTCGATGTGCGACAGATGGTCTGGTCCCACGTTTAGCTGTCTAGGTTTTACAATAACTTCAAAGTCATACTCCTGAAAAAATAAGAGCCACCTGTAGATTCTCCCCCCAAACATAGGCTTATTGACCAATTACTTCACCATGGAGTGATCTTTATACAACTTAAAATTGCCACCCAACAAGTAGTGCCTAAACTTCTAGAGTGCATACACCATGCCTAACCCTTCACCTCGGTGGTGGAATAGTTCTTCTCTACTTTGGATAATCTCTGGCTTGTGAACGTGATAGGATGGTTCAAGCCTTCTCCACCAGCCTATGTCAGTACTACTTTCAGTGATATTCATGATGGGTCGACATCTACATTAAAATCCTTCTTCCAATCAGGGAAGACTAGAATTAGCGTGGCGACCATCTTTTCCTTCAATATGTCCAAGCTCTTCTTACATTCCTCATTACAGCAGAATGTGACATCCTTTTTGAACAATCTCTCCATAGGCACGATGACCTAGGCATAGCCTTTGATAAACTTTCTATAGTATCCCATGTGTCCTAAAGTAGTGCATAACTGCTTCACACTCCTCGATGCCTCCAATTTCAGTATCACCACGATCTTCATGGGATCTACCATCATTCCCTGTCTACAAACCACATGACCAAATAGGGTCCCAAAGGAACAAAAAATAGACACTTATTTAGATTGAGCATGATCTAGTATCTTTGACAGGTATCTAACATCACGCACAAGCTTGCTACATGGCGTTTTACCAGCCCAAACACAGTCCAGTCATCAAAATATACCTCCATGAACTTATGAATAAATTCCTTGAACGCAACAATAACTACGTGCGAGAATATCATAGGTGCATTCTTCAATCCAAACCACATTACAGTGTACTAAAAACAACCCCACTTAGTCAGGAAGGTTGTCTTCCTCTTGTCCTTCGACGTGATTTTGATCTGGTGGTACCCAGAGAACCCATCAGTGAAGAAATATACTTCTTGGCCACCTACATTGTCCAACACTTCATCAGTGAACAGAGTGATGAAAGGATCATGTACACAAGCATCATTCAACTTTCTGAGATCCACCCATATCCTTATTTAATCCTTTTGCTTCTTCTCATGTACCACCATTGGGCTTACCCAGTCAGATTCTTCCACGAGCTCAATGATGCCTACCACGAGTATCTTGTCTAACTCTAAGTGGACTTTCTCCTTAAACTTTGGATTGAAACAGTAAGGTATTTCCTTAACCGGATTTGCATCGGGATTTAATTTGATCTTCATAATGCCCAGGTCCCCGATTATCCCCTTCAGATCCATAAAATTGGTAGGGAATAAATCCTGGTATTCGCGAAGAAATTTAGCGACCTTATCCACTGTCGTGTCATCCTAGTAGTCTCCAATCTTCGCGAATTTTGGGTTCTGCATCTATACCAATGTTTACTTGTTTTGTTTTCAACGATGCAGTTATATCACGGTTCTCAATCTGCGTTCCTTTAACCTCACGGTGACACTTTGTTTCCAGAATGTTAATCTTACATGGATCCTCATCTTCTTCTACAATGTTCACGTTATAGCATTCCAGTGTGTGACTTAGCTGAGTAGCCCACTCACGCTAAATCAGTTCCAAAGGATCCTGTGGTATCCTAAAGATTGCTACTTTCACTTCTTGTAGTGCCTCATCAATACAGTCAAACCTGTCTTCAAAAATGAATGTCATTATGAATCCCTTGGGTAGAATATCCCATTCACCTATACCATGGCAGAGCGGCATTTTTACGTACCAATTCATCAGGACAACGTCCAAAGTTTGACAAAACAACTGCACCCATTTAGGTTGGGGCTTTTCTCCATAAGCCTAGGGCCATTTTGCCAAATGTGTGTGAAGATCATCTTGCCCATCATACTTGTCTATCATTCACATCTTAGGCTTCCCAAATCATTTTCTCATCATCCTCCTGTATTCACGCCAATCATGAAATCTTCCCTTATGCATAACCCACCATCTGACGGGCGTAGCACGCAATGCCGAGTCCAATTCCTAGAAGCACTGCTTTTCTGGTACCTCCCTTTCAAATGCATCCAAAAAGATATCTACCTCATTAAAGCCATCATAAGTAGGAACATTTCTTACCTCTGAGGACACAACGCAACGATTAAGTCATCATGTTGTAGTTCAGCATAGTCACTTCATGTAACTGATTCTGCCAGCATTCTAACTCTTCATCAAAGTCCGAGGTGCAGGAACTCTCATGATCCCATGTAATTCATCCATCCATGATGGGATTCACCCAATATTGGTCTCACGCTATTATCTTGTAGATATAGTCCAAATCGTAATCACTCTCATAATCGCAGACTGGTTTCGTATAGCATGATCCTTTAGCGGGATCTAGGGGTACTATTACGCATAGAGATTTCTTCTCAAATATCATTTTTTACTTCTTTAGGTTGATTACCCTATTCATATCAGTAGCCCAATCAATTCCCAGGAGTGCAAGATAAGGGTTGTTGTCATCCACTATCCCCATGACTTCAAAATCAGCCAGTGTGCTCGCACCTTCAATATCCACAGTCACCCCCTGCAACTACCCCATGGGGATGATCTTCTACTGATTTTCCATCCTTAGTTGAATCAGATACCATTGCAGTGTGGGTCTCCCCATCTGTTCCCAAGTCTACCTCAATAGGATGTTCGCATTTGACCCCAGGTCCAAAATCACCTAATCCATTTCATACACTCCTATCTGTGTGGTCAATCTCATTTCCTATCTCGTCCTTGTTTTATGCTTGCCAATATTTCATACCAGACACGACTCACCTAGAGTGATTCCAACACATCTATTTATAAGCTCTTGCAACCCCTTCACAGCCTTACTATCACATAGCTCTCCAGGAAGGTTGTGAGCATAGAAGGGTCCATCTCCTGATTAGGCTTATCCTTGCTTCCTGAGGTGGAGGCCTCAGCAAAGCTCTTCTTAGCTTCCATGAAGGCTTCACATGCATGCTCCAAATCAAACTCAACTTCCTTTGTCAGAGCTTTGTGAACCCATGTACTATCTTTTAATTGTTTCCCCTTGTCATCTCCTATCGTGATTCCACTTCTGAGCACTATATTTACATTTGGATCCTCTTCGCATGACTCAGACCTCATCATCTATAGGTTCTGAGTCAGCAAAGGTGGTAAAACCCCTTTGTCATGTATCTTTGCTATCAGTGTAGGGAAGTCTTCCATTTCATGATAAAAAAGTGTGCAGTACTTGCATGATAGACGTGTTGGGTTAGTGAAATTGTGGGCATAGTGTCCTGGTCATCCGCAATTGTGGCAGATGAACTATCCCCAACCTCTGTGAGGTCCTCCTCCACCTCGGCCTCATCCGCACCCATGAAATCCTATCTTCGTCATCCCTGTGCTATGCTCAGGGGGCCGTGTTTCTACCTGAACCCTATAGGCGGGAGTTTTATCCATCATCAATTCATAACTCCTGCAATTACACTCATCATGCTCTACCGACATACAAAAGTTGCAGAACAGCTATTGCGGTGTCTGTACAAACTTCTGCAACAAATGAAAGTTATCTGTGGCACGTTTTCATGCTACCTGAAATATATTGCACAACAATGTAGGCCCCACGCTTGGTCCTACTTGAGCTTTGGGCCTCAAAGGCATTGGTTCTCCTCCTAAAATATTGTTCACAAAGACCGGGCACTGGTCCTTGTGATGCCCTTAGCTCTTGCATTTCAAGCACCATACCTCCTCGCACAGCTCTAGTTGAATTATTCTGTCTTGCTTCAGACTTTTCATCTCAAGGTACAAATTCTTCAACTATGCATGGATCCATTGAACCCCTAGATTTGGATCTTACATCAGCATTTCATGTAGTCTCATGGAAGTCTCCAAGACCTCTACCTGAGTTCTTATCTTTTGTTCTGACAGCACAACCCTTAAGTGTGGTAGTAGCGAAGCCACAAACCACTAGTGATGTTGTCTGTCTGTCAAATTCATGTTGGCTTCGTGGATTGTACACTTCAACCTTTAATCTAGCTCCCAAGGCATCTCCCCTAGTTGCATCACGATTTCTTTTTATCCCACAATCAACTGTGCCTCGGATTTAGGCCTATTGAATTCTCTATTCAGTGTTGTCTGGATGTCTGCCACTCCAACATTCAAGTTATCATTAGAGTACTTGATATACCAGTTTAGCATGCAATTGTGCAGAGCACTAACCTATGTCACCTTCTTTATATGATCATCTGTAACGCCTCGAGCTTCCCATACAACTTTAACAATGAACCAGAATTGATTCGGGTCCTCATTTCCCAAGCCTTTGAATAAAGGCAGCTTCACTAAATATTCCATACTGAACTGTAGTTGAGGTGAAGGTGGTACAGGTGAAGTCACAGGTGATGGTGGTGAAGTTTGAGGTGGTGTGGGTGGAGGTGGTATTCGTGGGAATCCATGTCTTATTAATTGAATAGCACTTCACAGAGAAACCTGTGGTGCCCCTTCCTTGTCACCTCACAGAGGTGAAAACAATGAACTATATTCAAGATCCTTTTTTCCTTCATTCCTGTAAGTTTTTCGGCTTCGCGTAGTTTGGAACATTAAGGTAGATGGATAACCAGTTTTTTACTCAATAGCATTTTAATATAGGTATTCAAAGATTTCACGTACTTACCTTGCGGTCCTTTGAAAAAGCGTCGCTCCACCTCATTGTAGCTAACTAAGGTGTCAACTATGAATTTAGACACAAATCCTCCTATGACGCGATTGAGCCAATGATCGACAACGTAGGTGATCTTGTCCTTAGATGCTTCTAATTTCTGTACTAGCTACGGGGTCCAAACAATAGGACCATCAAGTTTCCACCTTCCTTAACTATCTGCTAGCTTTGTGATCCATTCATATAGCTCAATTGGAAAGGAGCAGAAAAATATTTCGTGGATCTTTGTATATAGGTATCTATCCAACCGTCATTCCTCTCTCAATCAAGGGTTTATCTTCTCTTGTGTCGTGAATTCGTGGATCTTCCTATCAAACCAGTCTCCAATCTCCTTAGTTGGATTCCAGTGATACAACATGTCACATCTTTTATGCAGATTCTGGTCCCGGCAACGGAACCATTTGTTGGCTTGAGGGGGCCTGACCCAGGTTCAATGTTAATTAACCTAACAAATCCCTACACTACTGGCTCTTTCAGCATCAGCTCACAAAGCACAGACTAAATTCTCACTCGAAGCAGTATGGGCGGATGCTAGAACCAAGTTTCCGCACCGTGATATGGTCGTGATGTCAGTATATTCCTCTTATTCTTGCCTTTGCGCAGGTCACTTCACTTTAGGGCTTGCAAGATGAGCCCTCTATTTTTTTCTTCAATACCTCTGCAAATGGGTACAATCAACCTTTGCGCAACCCTAACTTGATACATCGATACTTTCATGCTACTACGACAATGTACTGTGTAGATTCCCAAATTATTCTAAGTGTCTTACTTATCTTATTATATAATTATAGTTAACAATGTGTAAAAAAATATCCTTTATCATGTTCAGTTATCCAATGTAATTGCATTCATTCATGCATCATATAAGAAAAATAAAATAAATTCATACATAACATATCAAGATGCATTAAGAGAACAAAGACACAAAAATTGCAGAATATTTCTCTTTATTGATATCTTCCAAGTGTTTACAAACTCTATCCACCCTGCGCACACAGCTGCAGTGGTCCGCACACTTAGCTGTGAACTTCTACCCTAGGCCTCTGCACATTTAGCTGCAGATCCTATATCTACGCTACAACCCAAGACTTAAACTTCTTACTTTAGAGCTATGACTCTGTTACATTCTTCATGATTCTAACTACTTAGAGCTTAACTCTTTTTATACAATCCCATGGTCCGTAGACCATGGGTAGATCTCTTACATTTGACTTTACTTTACAAAACTAAGAGCGAACAACCCATTATGCTCCGTGACCACAAAATGTGGAGTCTTTACAATTTTATTACAAAATTTGACTCAAACATGGGCTTTTAGTCCGAAAACTATCATTGAGGGATCTTGCTCCCAACACTTTTCAACTGCGGTGATAGACCACTACGGTTTGTCAAACCAATCTTATATTGACTAGAAGGAGTCTAACTACCAAATGTAAAAGGGGAAATTATCCTTAATGCAAAAAGGGAATGCTCCCTATTCTAGGAAATGAAAGACTAAATTGGAGGGTGCTATAAAGTGACATGAAATAATCTAGCTAAACATATACACATTTTGCTTGCAAAAGCAACCTACCTTAACCTTGTTTATAACATTTATGATCTATACTAACTAAACATGGAATTTCATCGAAGAATCATTATGACTGTTGCATGCATGTGCTAATTTAAAAATTGCAGAAAAACCTTTTTTTGATGTTTAGTTTTATGAATGCAAATGATAATCTTCAAATTGTTCTTTGGCAGAGGAGATAGGTATGGAGGAATATGTATGCACTAGTTTCAAGGGTATGGAAGCCAAGTGGAGGTGTAACCTAAAGCTTAGATGACCATTTCTTCTCATTCGGGCTTAAAACAAGCAGCTATAGGGTTTCCTGTAGTACTACAAGATTTCATAGTTCTACTATAGGATTCCTTGTTTTACTACAGGAAATAGGCTGAAATCGTAGAAGATGGTAGGAAAGGTAGAATGAAGTGTGGGAAATGTGTCTGATGGGGAAATAAGGCATGGAGGAGGTGCAAAATATGTAGGGCTCAGTCAAACGCTTCAATATGGTTGGATTTTCTCAATGGAGATGACCACTTTGCTTGCATAACAAGAATTCAGATTTAGGGTTTGGTGGACCTTGGAAGCAGAGGTGGATAGGACTTGCATGAGGCAAATGAGATGATGTCTCCTTGCAAATTAGAAGCTCCTACAACAACATACACTCTTTTCTTCATTTATGCAAAAACTCATCTATACATGGAAAACATGAGCTGAATGGAGGAAAATAAAGGTATTAATAGCTAATGGCTAAGTTTATGAATGGAAGTGATTTTAGACCATAACAAACTCAAGAGATCAAAATGAAAATTGCAAATACTTCTAAGAAATTAGTGGTCTATTCAACAAGAAACACTAGATTGTGCAGTAATCAAACAAGAAATATGTTTTTGGGTTGTGTGAATGGAACCCTCAAATCATGATCTGATAAGGGAGATGAGGTGAAAGCCACTATCACAAGATTTTCTTAAGTGTTTATTGTCACTATGATACCACTGATCTATCTATCCACAAATGGAAGCAAACTAATTAATCATCAAAATACTTGCAGATTAACAAAACCAAAATCACTTCAGCAACTAACTATGAATGTAATCTAAGCATACATGTACAAAACGAGGAACCTATGCTACTAGGGTTGGGCCCTAACCCAAGAGCGTCATCCCTCTAAGTCAACTCAATGTTGGATCAAGGGAATGCTTCTCATTTTCAATAAAATATCAAAAAATACATAAGAGTCATTAGTCACAATGTCTTCGCTCAAAAATTCCTCATGGCTGCAACAAAAATTGTCGAATCCTAATGAGTATCTAGGCCTTCTTATTTTACAATTGAAGCTACCAATAACTTCCTTTATTTTAGGGAGGCTTGCCTCCCAATTCGAGATGAACTGGTCGTCAACTATCACTGGCTTGGTTATCAATGACCTCAATGACTTCGTTGCTTTTAACTTCGAGCTGATGAGATCTAGTGGAGGAATCTTTGAGTGAGTGGGGAGTTAAGGAGGGATATCCAATCTCCTAAAATATATATTTCTTGTCTACTTCAAGTTCCTACACTTTAATTAGCCAAAATTTCTCCAAAACCTGTAATTAATGCACATTAGACCACAACACATAATATCTCATCTTTACCCTTCTTTCTAAGAAAAATATAACAAAACATGTAAAGAAATGTGAGAAAATTTGATTTTAATAAGCTAGAGAGTGGCATTAAGGTGCATATAATTTACCCATTGATGAGCCTCATCATCACCCCCCAACTGAAAGTGTTGCACATCCTCTAAGAAACTCAATCTATGTCCATGTCTTTCATTGCTCTAGTGGCTTCTGTTATCACTCAGATTTTCCTAGAAGTTGTAAGAAGAGGAAAGGTGTCCGAGGTAACCACAAACCAACTTTTGGGTACAAAATCTAGCAAATTTGTACCTAGGGAGGGCTCTCTCTTTAAGCTTTAGCTTGGTTTTATAAGGTTTTAGGCTAGTTATTAAAGCTTTCGGGGGTTTTGATTTTGTTTGGTGAAATCAGTAGCAGAGGGGGAGAACTGAGTAGTTTAGGCCATTGGGCTAATGGAGTCAACAGAATATGGCTCAACTGGATTTGGTTTCTCAATAAAGGATGGTTTGACAAGGCAAGATAGCTAAACGGGGATCAAATAGAGACTTGAAAAGATGGGATGGACTTAAAGGGATGAAGGGCAATTAAGAATCCTTCAACATGTTTTAAGGGGAAAAGAACTTTACTGATCACCAATAAAAAGCAATTAAGAATTATTTACTAAATGATCAAAGTGAATAAACTAAGAAATAGGAGCAATTAAGAATTCACTGTTTATGCTAGTTTAGAAGAAAACATAAAGAATAAAAATGATTGAAGACAGATTGCACTTAAGCACTTTCTGAATTATTCTTTTTCGTTTTAATATTCAGATATGAAACATAATTGATATAATAAACAAGAAAATAGTATCACATGAAATATAAGATACTTATTTGTCCAGTGTTTGACACAAGAATCATGTGAAAAGTCCTTTGCATTAATTCTTTATCCAACCAGCCATGCAAAATTTGTCTAACAACACTTTATTCCAAAAGAATCAGTTTTACAGCAATGTCTAAGCATCCACACCCAATACTTTAAATGAGGGAGTATTTATACAAAAATTTTACAATAAAATATCTCATAACAAAGTGAGATATATTCTAGGATGACTAACCATATGTTAAATGAAAATAGAGATAGATGGTCTCATAGATAATAGCTAGAGGCAAACGGATGGTTTGCTGCCATATTCTTGAGAGTGTGCTAGAGTTAAGCCCTATGATTTGGTATCTTGTTGTCTTTGATGTAATTTTGTGCTGGCTGTTCTGTTTTTATTTTTTACTGATAAATTTTAACGTGCTTTAATACTATTTACCTGTTTGATCTCTATTTATCCTCTTTACCATCATTGCCTGTGGTAAAAACCAAAATTTACTTTTTACTAAGGACTAGTTACAAAACTTCTAACATTTCTTCCCACCATTTTGGTTGTGATATTCTGGTTTTTTGAAGTTTTCTGAGGATTTCATCAGTTTCGATGTACCTGAAGAAGGTAGGTTGGAGTGGAAACAAATGCTTTAGCTCATGGTCAACATATAACAGATGCTCTAGACTATCATAGAGGACTCTGCCTATAGGTAGTGCATTTGGTGCTGATGTACTTGTTGATGAACTTGCCTGGTTGCTTGCATATTGATTCAATTTGTCCACATGCAAACTTTCCCTATCATGGGAGCACAAGTTTACAATACAAAGCAGTGAAAATGACTATTTGTTTTATTTATAAAATCAAGGGTTGGCGGGGTTTTTTTGGTTTACGGAAAGATGATGTCAACGGCAAGTGACATGACATTTTTGTCGTATGTGGGAGGGTGGTAAGTGGTTTCATATATAACCACTTTCGAGGACGAGCGGTAATAAACCTGGAGCCAGCGATTCCACCGATCTTTTGACACGTGGCAGGGGTACTCTGCAAAACCGCTTTGTGATCATGAGTTAACGCATGGTCACAAAGGGTCACGCGATATTCATAATGGCCGTGAGATCTGGAGGACATGATCAGACGATTGATGGAAGGTGCGATATGAGGGAGTCTAACAGGGTGGGCCCAATATGATTAAGGGTTAATTAAATTGTTTCTGGAGTGGTAGGATAGGTTGGGGAAGGTTATTAATTAACCATAAGGGTTAATTAATCCCATATTGATGTGGTTGGGGATTAACGGTTGTTAATTAATCGTGGATAAACTAATTAATCCCGATTAAATATGATTTACGGTTATAGTTAACCAAGGGCAGGATATATAGAAGTTACGGGTTTTTTATATATTTAAATAATACGGGAGGGGGTAAATGTTATGTGGGAATTTATATAATATAAGTAAAAGTTAATATGATAATGAAAGGAAAGCGCCAAGTATAAAAAACATTTAATATGTGTTATTTAACTTAGTCTTAAGTGAAAACAGGGTTTTTATAAGAAATATATGAAATTTTCCTAAGTGAAATAGGATTTTACTTTAGGAAAAGACTTGTGAAGGTGAGTGAATGATTTATAAATAATTTTGAATACTTAAGCTTTACAAATTATTGGGCTAAGGGTCCAATCCCTCTAAAGGTCAGAGAAATGCTCTGAGCCCCTCTAATTTAGCAAATACCTTAGTATTTAGGGTAAATTAGTGAAAATTTTAGGGAAGATAAAAAAGGGGAGTTAATTATTTGACTTTGCTTTGCTTGAAAAGTTTTCAATGCACTATATGCCTTGTTCTTGTGATGAAAGTAAAAGATTAACACATTTAGAGTCATAATTCGTCATATATCATTTTGCAACATCATCTACCTACCCTACCTACTTTAACCTAGCATTTTCACTCTATTTGGGTGCACTTAGACTGGCAAACCCTTATCAACTCTTATTTTCTTTTACATGGCAAAGCCTACCTAAGTCTACACTTATTACATCCAAGGGCTTAGATTAAACTAATGAGCTCCTTATTTGCCAAGATTACACTTTTTTTTCAAATCTTTATTCTCTATTTCTACAACATCAAATTGAAATATGAGCTATTCAAGCTTAAACTATTTGACTACTCATAAATTGTGGCATAGGTGACAAGCTACACACAATTTCTTATTACACAAAGTGAAAAAGTAGTGGCATTTAGACTTGCACAATTTCCTGGTCTTTCTTTTGTTGGGGTTCATTTTCTTTCATTTTTCTTTTACCATATTTTATTCTTTTTACCCTTTGATTTTTCTTTTATGGTATACCCTCTTTACATTTTCTAAATTTTTAGATTTTTGAAAATATGGAAAACCTTTGAAACAAGAAAAGGTATGAACATATTACATAGCTCATCAAGTCAATCATGACATACGACACCTATTGTTATAGGGGCCTAACAGTTGCTCCACCTGGGGATGGATTTCCCTGGTGGAAAGTCAAGAACAGTAGATCAGATGGCCTCTGAATGACTTTGACTGTGCTTTGTAATCTTCTTTTCCCTACTGCTTTATTATATGTATGACAATGATACTTCTAAAGCTTAGGGCCTTCTCTTCGGGCTTCAACTCCAAAATCCAATCAACACCAAACCTTTATTCTTCCTTCTTGAATCCCACTCAATCACCTTTTCACTTAGGTAGGTATCTTTAGCCTTGGTATTTTTATTAGAAATATTTTTAAACTTTTCCTGCACAACTTGAGATCTGACCTGAAACTAAAAGGTGCTGTAACCTTCAAACCAAATTAGTAAATCATCAAGATCGCAGGGCCTTTTGATTGGATTCAAATATTTTAGGATTTATTTCATAATCTAATTAAATCATACCTACTCTATATTGTTTGGGAATGATGCTGATTTAAATAATACAAAAATGCCAATGAAGTCAATCAAGCAACTGCAAAAACAAATGAACTGCTTGACTGATTTTTGGTAAAGTCAGAAGCATAATTTGATCATGTATCCACATAATCAAAACTGTGTTACAAAGGCCACTGTTGATGTATTTGGTCCTCATAGAGAAAAAATGTTAAAGAACTTGAGTTGAGAAGAACCTCCATATAATCTGTTATAGGATCAACAAAAGCATAAAGTGTGATAGTTTCTTCTGGGCCTTTATTGTCTAATTTATAACTGTATCCTCCATACTAAACCCTACAACTACTTCTTCAGTCTTTCTCCTGAAAGCATAATCATCCTCAATTTGCAAATCAAAAGGTAGTACAATTTCCTCATGGTTTGGAGAACGGAGATTTTGTAAGAATTCTTTAGGATCTCAGAAATTATATGACTGAATTTGAGAATCCAAAAGTTTAATTTCATTTTCATATTTTTCAACAACTAAATTAAGAAAACACATTTTAATTTTACGAGCGTATTCTCTTGATTTGAACTTTATAAACACAACTCTTAAAAAATCTTCATCAAACTAAAATTTTGATAACACCTCCCTGAATTCATTTAAAGCTTCATGAAATGAAAGATTTTCCACAAACCTTGTCATCATGTATCACTATTAATGCTTTGGAATATGCATTATTTGGTTGTGGAATTTCTCTGAAATTTGAAGCTCTGGATCTTTGAACAATGGAGTCTTGATTGTTTGGGGCTTCTTGATTGGAAAATGATCATCAAAAGAGTCAGAAGAATGATGCTCAAATGTGCGATGATATTTTATATTTACAATTTTTAAAATGAGATAAATTAAAAACTACTCTAAGATCTTCTCTAAAATACTATAAACATTGGAAAACTCTATAAATTTAGAAAGAACATAATGTATTGGATAAAAATCCAAGTTAAAGCCTGATCTTTTTGCATAGTTCTTTCAGGTTCATTTCTCCAGTGGAGTCGTAGTTGTGAAATTGATGTGGAGTTTCTAGGTGGATGATTCTAACCTTTGTGTGTTTGATCACTGTCCACCATCATAGATCAGATCTAAACTTGTAAAACAATTCTAAAGAAAAATAGTAAAAAAATTCAAATCATTCCTCTAAGATACATAAAATATTTAATTTAGTGCTTTCTCAAAGGTTTATTTTAACTGAGGATTTGTTCTTCCCTAGTGGAGTCACCACTATGTTATCACTTAGCTTTTCCTAGAAGTTGTAAGAAGAGGAAAGGTATCTGAGGTAACCACAAACCAACTTTTGGGTACAAAATCTAGCCAATATGTACCTAGATAGGGCTCTCTCTTTATGATTTAGATTGGTTTTATAAGGTTTTATTCCAGTTATTAAAGCTTGCGGGGGTTTGATTTTGTTTGGTGAAATTCAGTACCAGAGGGGAAGAACTGAGTAGTTTAGGCCATTGGGCTAATAGAGTCAACAGAATATGGCTCAACTAGATTTGGTTTCTCAACAAAGGATGGTTTCACAGGGCAAGACAGCTAAACAGGGATCAAATAGAGACTTGAAAATATGGGATGGACTTAAAGGGATGAAGGGCAATTAAGAATCCTTTAACATGTTTTAAGGGAAAAGAACTTTATTGATCACCAATAAAGAGAAATTAAGAATTCTTTACTAAATGATCAAAGTGAATAAACTAGGAAACAGGAGCAATTAATAATTCACTATTTATGCTAGTTTAGAAGAAAACATAAGGAATAAAAATGATTGAAGACATATTGCACTTAAGAACTTTCTGAATTATTCTTTTTCATTTTACTATTTAGATTTGAAACATAATTGATATAATAAATAAGAAAATAATATCACATGAAATATAAGTTACTTACTTGTCTAGTATTTGACACAAGAATCCTGTGAAAAGTCCTTTGCATTAATTCTTCATCCAGCCAACGATGCAAAATTTTTCCAACAACACTTTATTCCAAAAGAATCAGTTTTTCAAAAATGTCTAAGAATCCACACCCAATACTCTAAATGAGGGAGTATTTGTACAAAAATTTTACAATAAAATATCTCATAACAAAGTAATATATATTCTAGGATGACTAACCATATGTTACATGAAAATAGAAACAGATGGTCTCATAGATGATAGATAGAGGCAAACATATGGTTTTTTGTCCCTATTCTTGAGAGTGTGTTGAAGTTAGGCCCTATGATTTGGCATCTTGTTGTCTTTGATGTAATTCTATGCTGGTTGTTTTGTTTTAATCTTTCTACTGATATAGTTTAACCTGCTCTGATGGTCTTTACCTGTCTGATCTTTGTTTATCCTCTTTACCATCATTGACTATAGTAAAAAACCAAAATTTACTTTTTAACAAGGACTAGTTACAAAATTTACAACATTTATTCTCACCATTTTGGCTATGGTATTCTAGTTTTTTTTAAGTTTTATGAGGATTTCATCAGTTTCGGTGTACTTGAAAAAGTAGGCTTGAGTGGAAACAAATGATTTAGCTCATGCTCGACATAGAACAGGTTCTCTAGACTGTCATAGAGGACTCTGCCTGTAGGCAGTGCCTTTGGTGTTGATGTATTTGTTGATGAACTTGCCTGGTTGCCCGCATATTGATTCAGTTTGTCCACATAATCTATATGCCTCATTAATTTGTCATTAATAACTAAAGGACTGGGTAGTCCTTTGTTCTACAAAATACCAAATTTCTCCATAAAAGTGTTAATTTCCTCCTGCATATCTTGGCATCTTCTTTCTACATTTTGCATCAGAGACCTTTTAATTAATACCCTTTTGATTTCCAGAATAGTCCCTATTCTATCTTTAATGCCTAGTTCTTCAAGCTGGTACTTATTCTTATTATTCAAAAAATTTATGAGCATGTTAGCTTCCGTAGGAATCTTTCCTAATTCTACTCTTGTTCTATGATTCTCTTCTCGGGCTGCCTTTACCAAATCAATCTGCTAAAAAATTATCTATATTGATGGCTAAACATCATTTATTGACTGAGTGATGCTCGCCCAAAGAATCTTTGTAATATCTACTAAGGGAATCTCAAATGTAAGGTCTTTTTCTAATGATTTTACCTTGTTTTCTAATCCTTTAATTTCCCTTGTCTTTTCTGCAACATTTATCTTTGAAAGATCATACCTCTATTCTAAGGTAACATATTGTTCTTTTACTTTTTGCAACTTTGAAACTTGGAGTTCCATCTCCTCCATTGATCTTATTAGTTCCTTTGTGCTCAAATTTGAAGTATTTTCATGTGTTGTTCATGTTGTTCTTGTTTTTATTGTACCTGTGACCACCTCTACTGTGGCTGTCGGAATGTTTGGTGCTAGAGTTGTTCCCAGGGTTGAAGGGACTCTAGTTGAGACTACTGGTATCACATTGGGAGTCTGAGAGGTTGAATCTCCCTACTTGTCCTTCAATAATTTTTCTAATTCTTACTCTGCCTCATTCAGTCGTTCTTTAAGTTTTAATAGTAAGTCCATCAGCTCTTCTTCAGACTTTTGCTTTATGATCTCAGCAATCTGTGGATGTCTTAAAGGAGGCAATTTTACTTGCTTTCTTATGGCATCTTTGTCTTCATCTTTCTTTCTAATTAAGGCTTTTGCAGCCTTCACATCTTGAGAATGATGACCCAACCCAATGATCAATTCTTCTAAATATTTTATTATGTTTTCTTTAGCCTGTGAAGAGGCTTTCTCCAACTGTAATTGGGTCATTGTATTATTCAAGGAATTTTCTATTCTTTGGGCCATCATGGCCTTACCAGTCAATGTAGAATAGATCATGTCCCCTCTTTGTTTGTGCAATTCAATTTGTTCCAAAGGATGAATGTCCTTTGCCATGACCTCAAAATTGGTTCTGTGGTAATCTATTGCTGATTGAGGCTGTTTCACTTTAGGTTTGAAATAATTCATTATCATTTTACCCTCTTTGATGTCATAGGTTGACATTAATTTGTTTTGATTAGTGGGAGCCATTTTAAAATATTGATTGTAAACCTGGTGCCTTAATGGATCATTTCTGGCTTTTATTTCTATAAACTTCTTCTTGATATCTCAAGTATCCATTCTTGGTGGCCTAAAAGATGATACCTCTGCACTTTGTCGTCTCTCTATCTCTTGTCTCTGTGGGCTAGTAGATGTCCCACCTACTGGGAAAGTTTGATGACTATCTACCCCTTCTTTATTTTGACTATCAGTAGTCTCTTCAAGAAATTATGCCTCTGAAAGAGGATTTAATATTTTCCTTTTAGCACCAAGTTGTTCTGAAGGTCCATTGGCAGGGGTAGCTACTTTCTATCTCTTTTTTTATTTTTTTCCTTATTCAGAGGAGTCTGTAGGATTGGGGGTTCTCCCACCTTACTTTGAGTTGCATAAGTTTGCATTTGGGCCTATTCCTTAGAAGTTTCAGGTTGTTTAGACATTATAGATTGTTTTGTGGTTTGAGTGCTGGTCTCTGGTCCCTTTCCCTTGGGTGTTCCTGTAACTGGTGTGCTGGTATCCTGTGAGTGTTGCTGAGAGGTTTTAGCAGTGGAGGCACTAATCCCTGACCTTTGAGAAGACTCAAATCACACCTACCCAAAAGAATCCAGGTCAAGTGTTTTCAAGATCTCTCATAACATTTTTTGTATTGACCTATTCACTATCAGTTTCTACTAGGGTCCCTTCCCTCCATTCATCCATATTGGCAATTTTTTCAATCTCTAGGATTATATGGTGTATATATGGTGACAATCTATTCTTCATTCCTCTATCACATATGAAGCTATGAGGATCATATGGCATCCAACCAAAACTTTTTTGTAACTTAAGATGATCTTCTAGAATTCTCTCTACTTCTCTCCATGCTTCCCCATTTTTGTAGACAAAAGTGCCTAAATGATTTTTGATTCCAAGTTGAGCTTTCTTTTTGGCTTTATGAAAATGGACCAATTCTGAATTTATCATTTGTATGAAATATTCCAATGCAAATAGTCTCATTGGAATGCATTTTGGTAACTTGAAAGGGCAGATCTCATACCCATATAGCCTGATTTCTGTATGGTTCTTATATAGATACCAATCACCTATTATGTACTACTTGGAGAGCTGTAGGATTCTCTTAATTTCACCACTGATTCTGGGAGGGGAAATCCCTATCAACAAGGTAGTTGCTGGATGAACAAACTGATAAATGAACTAATAGTAGGAGTAAGGGGAATTAGGGGTATCATAGAAGATATAACTCCAAAAAATAACAGACCTTGGATTGCCTTTGGTATCAAGTTTCATGACAGGGAAAGGGAAGTTTTCTGACTGATAATACAGCATGAGATGATAAATGAAGGTGGTATACTTGAAAACTCTTTCATTTTCCAGTCTTGTGAACTGGTCATGAATCTTATCAGCAATATAGGAGGCATAGTCATACTTAACAGTAGGGGGTTGTCCAGGAGTGAAAATTGACAACAAAACTAGGGTTATCTCATCAACAAACTCACTAGTGTTGAATCCCATAATTAAATATAGCATATCAACAATGAGTCTTCCCATTTCTATGAAGAAAGTTTGCAGATAAGGAGGTGGGCCCTTAGGCTGATGTTTCTGTAACATGAAAGTCTGACATATGCGATTAAGTTCTGATTGGGATAATTGGTTGATTTCTCGAGTAAATATGCAATGGAAATGGGAGTGTGAGATTGACTGGGGTGAAATTGCAACATTTCATTGATGGATTCAACAGTTATTGGGAAAAGGATTGTTTGGCTGGGAGACATAACTGCTCTATGGTTAGGATCATAACTGACATAGCATTGATGAATTATATCAAGGAAAACATGGACTGAGGGGAGAAAATACCTAGTAGTATTGGATTCCCACAGTCCCAGGAAATCAGAGCCATTTAGATAGTTATCTCTACTTTGGCAAAAAAATTTGAGGTGATTTTTATCAGTGGCAAGATCTTTTATTTTGAAGTCTTGGTCTGCCAAAAGTAGGTAGTCCAAATCTTTATGAGGGGCATTTATAGATGCAATATTCAAAGCCACTAGGGTTTCCATTTCTAGTTCTTATGGATTCAGAAAGGGAATTTAGGTTTTCTATGGAAAATGGGTAAAACAGAGGGTCTGGGAACTTATATGATGAAAAAAATACTAAATTGTAATGAATTTGAGCCCTTTTTCATTAATTTACAGTGGAAAACAAGAACTTGCAGGGTTTTGTTGGGAATTTGGATAAATACCTGCGTTCAAGGGATGAACAATAAAATTCAAGCAACTGGTTGTGGCTAAAAGGCTCTAGGTTGCATCGGCTACAAGTTTTGAGCAGGTTGGCGACTGAAAACTTCGAACTAGTTGACCTCAACATCCTTTTGCATGGGAGCACAAGTTTACAGTACGAATCAGCAAAAATGATTGTTTGTTTTATTTAAAAAATCAAGGGTTGGCGGGGTTTTTTTGGTTTATGGATGGATGATGTCAACGGCGAGTGACATGATGTTTTTTTCGTATGTGGGAGGGCGATAAGCAATTTCATATCGTACTGCTTTTGGGAATGGGCGGTAATAAACCTGGAGCTAGCGATTCCACCGATCTTTCGACGCGTGGCGGGGGCACTGTGCAAAATCACTTTGTGATCGTGCACTAACACGCGGTCACAAAGGGTCATGTGATATTCATAATGGTTGCGAGATTTGGAGGATGTGATCGGATGGTTGACAGAAGGTGCGATATGAGGGAGTTTAAGAGGGCGGGCCTGATATGATTAAGGGTTAATTAAATCATATCGGGAGTGTTCGGATAGGTCAGGGAAGGTTATTAATTAACCATAAAGGTTAATTAATCCCATATTGATGCAGCAGGGGATTAAGGACTATTAATTAGTGTGCATATCAACTAATTAATCTCGGTTAAATATGATTGACGGTTATAGTTAACCAGGGGCGGGATATATAGAAATTGGGGGTTTTTTATATATTTAAATAATACGGGAGGGGGTAAATGTTATGCGGGAATTTATATAATATAAGTCAAAGTTAATATTATAATGAAAGGAAAGCACCAAGTATAAAAAAAAATTAATATGTGTTATTTAACTTAGGCTTAAGTGAAAAAGGGTTTTTATGAGAAATATATGAAAGTTTCCTAAGTGAAATAGGATTTTACTTTAGGAAAAGACTTGTGAAGGTGAGTGAATGATTTATAAATGATTTTAAATACGTAATCTTTAAAAATTATTGGGCCAAGGGTCTGGTCCCTCCAGAAGTCGGAGAGATGCCTGAGCCCCTCTAATTTAGCAAATACCTTAGTATTTAGGGGAAATTAGTGAAAATTTTAGGGAAGATAAGAAGAGGAGTTAATTATTCAACTTTGCTTTGCTTGAGAAGTTATCAATAAACTATATGCATTTGCCTTGTGATGAAAGTAAAAGATTAACACATTTAGAGTCATCATTCATCATATACCATTCTACAACATCATCTACCTACCCTACCTACTTTAACCTAGCATTTTCACTCATTTATTTGGGTGCAGTTGGACTAGCAAAACCTTATTAACTCTTCTTTTCATTTTCATGGAAAAGCCTATCTAAGTCTACACTTATTACATACAAGGGCTCATATTAAATTGATGAGCTCCTTTTTTACTCTACCTATCTAATTATCTGCCAAGATTAGACTGTTTGGTCAAATCTTTATTCTCTATTTCTACAACATGAAATTGAAATATGAACTAGTCAAGCTTAAATTGTTTGACTACCCATAAATTGTGGCATAGGTGACAAGCTGCACACAATTTCTTATTACACAAAGTGAAAAAGTAGTTGCATTTAGACTTGCACACTTTCCTGGTCTTTCTTTTGTTGGGGTTCATTTTCTTTCATTTTTTTTTTACCATCTTTTATTATTTTTACCCTTTGATTTTTCTTTTAGGGTATACCCTCTTTACATTTTTAATTTTTTTTTATTTTTTGAAAATATGGAAAGCCTTTGCAACAAGAAAAGGTATGAACATATTACATAGCTCATCAAGTCAATCATGACATATGACACCTATTGGTATAGGGGCCTAACAGCTTCTTTGATATTCCAAGCTTCTATTGTTGTATCCTCCTCTTGTGGATAAGATCCTACATGCTCCCACTACTCTCTTTATTTTTCTTCCTTCCTTCCTTCTAACATACCCAAGAGAAATGGTGGACTAAGTTTTAAGCCAATCTAGTTGATTTTGAGTCTCTGCAATGCCTTATTATATAGTGGGGTCCTCTTTAGTGCATCCCTCATTCTTTCATGGGAATGATACTCCTTGATATTTAGGTTGTATGGTAAGGTGCACCATCTCCTTTGGCATTCTTTCTGGCTTTCATCCCCTAGAAATATGAAAGTGTCCTCAAAATGAGTGACTATTTTCTCTTGTGTAGCTAGGTATATTGATGCAAGTTGGGGATTATTGGTGATGAGATTGTGGGTGTTAATGATAGCCATGGAATTGATCTATTCTACTTTAATGTAAAGGGGCTCTCTTTCTTCTATTTCCAACACTCATTTTACTTCCTTAGCCCTAGCCTCCTCATGACTCATCCATGATGCCAAGGCCATCAGTTGTAATTCCTCAAGATTTGGATTGGGGTCCCACGCATAAAAGTATGCTAAGGCCAAGTTATGTATGTAGAATTCAAGTACCCTGGCCCTGTCCTCTAGGGTTCCTTGGCCACAAAGCTCAATGAACTACCTATAGTCTTGGAAAGGCATAGTCCCTCATTGTGCTAGGGTTTTTATCTGAAACTGTAGCCATTGTTATTTTAGGTACAAGGCATATGATTTTGTTCGAATCCTGCACTAGAGTGCCTCCATAGAGAGACTTTCCATAATGGCCAATTGACTTTATTTTTCCTATACTTACCTCCTTAGCCATGTGTTCTCAATCTCTAGTTGAGATTTCATAACTCTTTCCTTGTCTCTTATCTCACTCGACTCTCTGCCCATCTCTAGCGGCTTCTCTTCCATATGCCCCACATCCTCTACACTCTTGGATTTAGAAATTTTCATCCAACGATGTGTCCTTCCTCTCTCCTTTTCAAGCTCAAACAATAGAGGGATGGAAAATTTTGTGGTATTACTGTACCTCCCTCAATGAATCTGTAATAGGAGTTGAGATTCGGCTATGGGCTAGGTTCCTACATCTCTTTGGATTCTCCCTTTACTGTCTTTGGAGTTCCTATCTCCCTGTGTGCTTGTTTTGATTCTTCCTATCCTTTCCATTGTCCATGCTATCCTTCCCTCTCCTCTTTATGTGTTTCCTATAGTTTTGGCAGAGTTTTCTGTAGGATTGTCTATGTTTCCTGTAGGAGGATTTTCCCTTTTTGAAAGGGGGTCAAGTGTTCTTTAATTTTCTTTGGTGAGGTTGATCTGGTGACAGGCCTC
This sequence comes from Pinus taeda, assembly GCA_000404065.3. Lineage (NCBI taxonomy): Eukaryota > Viridiplantae > Streptophyta > Pinopsida > Pinales > Pinaceae > Pinus > Pinus taeda. The sequence goes on along the minus strand of APFE030056704.1, from coordinate 107,322 downwards.
CTAAGATAGGTGATTGGTGATCTTGGGGAAGCCTATTTTGATGTGCCCTCTTCACCTCTCATTCCTGGGGAGACTAGCTTTTCTTGTCCTCTTGGTGATTCTTTAATGATTATAGGAGTCTTGGTAGGTGTTAGAGGTCTCCCTTGTTTTAGCCTGGTGCTCCTCCCTGTTTTGAAGTATAGGGGAGTCTACCTCTACCTTTTTCCTGTGGAATTTATCAATGTGCTTAGGGATGTTAACACAGCAGTTGCCTCCTTCTTTTTGGGTTTAGGAGACACTCTTGGGGATTCCTGCCCTTCCTTGCTAAGTATTTTAGGGCTTGTCTCATCCTTTTGTTCTTCTTTCGCACTATCCTTCTCTTCCTCTATTTCATTTATCTCTGCCTCCTCTTCTTCCTCTAGCACATCCTCTTCTTCTCCATGTTCATCTTCTTTAGACTCTTATTCCTCTTCTTCTTCCTCTCCTTCCTCTGGTTCTTCTTCCTCTTCCTTACCACTAGAAGTTGGTTCATACTCAATTGCTTGAATTACATCTTCTATGTTCATGTATGCAAATGTGGACCACATAATAGGGATTCTTAATTAGCGTAAGGCATCTTCTAGTATGAGCTTGATTAGTCCATGATGTGCCAGTTGTTGATGCTTTCCTTCTTGTAACTTTATGCTCGTCAATTATTCATTGTAATAAGAAGTAGGTCACACTATGTCTTCTATGGGGACGTCACACTTCTCCAAATATTAGCTCATGGAGGAATATAAAAAGGTAACCATAGTCTATATTGAGCCTTCCCTCATGTTGGGATAGGGTCCCTAGGGTCAATTTTGGGTTATTTTAATCAATTTTTGAGTAGAATTTTGTGAAGAATGTAAAGTCTCCGCGAAATGTGGAAGTGGAGTTCGCAGCTAAGTAGGAGTCAAAGGTTCTTTAGCCACTTGTATGGGTAAGTAATAGGATGTTTTTGAGACTCATTGATAGGATGTGAGCCATGGTATTGTAATAGAAAATCTATAAATATTTGAGTCATAGAGAGTATAGATATATGACATTTGGTGAAGAACAAGTGTAAGGGAAAGTGCTAAGGTAGTAAAGCTTTGTTTTCTTGTACTTAGGGAAAAAGGGAAGACTCATGTATCTGAGTGTGCAAAGACCTTGGCAAGTCTGTAGCTAAGTGTGTTGGCCCCTATAGCTAGGTGCACAGGGCAAAAGAGTCTGTAAATTTAATGTTGAATCTAATAAAGATTGTTTTCGACCAAATATCTTGCATCTGTGTCTTGTTCTTAATTTTGTTTAGGTTTATGCATTATTGCTTAATGATCTATTTTCTATGAAATAAATTGTATATTCTGCACAAATTTGTTGAATCCTTAATAGCTATGCATGAAATGAGTAACGAACTATTTTTTCAAACCTCGTAACTAAAGTTTTTATGATCATTGTTTGAATCGGGTAGATCTACGGGAAGGCAGATTGAGGGTATGATTTACTAAGTGAAAGTTGTGAGTCTACTTCGTTTAGATCTAAAAGGATTGATCGTAGACCTTCACGAAGTTTTGGAAGCCATTAGGATAGAGTTGCAGTAATGGACCATAGGAAGATACAGATCTACGTAAAGGAGGATCTGAACTACAAGGGCTTCATAATACACATCACATTATCTCTAGATGCATAAACTTGGTTCTAGCATCCCCCAATACTACTTCAGGTGAGATTGCATCCTGCAGTATGCAGGTTGTTTCTAAAAGGGCTACCAACTAGGGTTTTATTGGCTGGCGTGAATGACTCGGAACCTGGGTTAGGCCCCCTTAAGCCAAAAAATGGTTCCATTGCTAGGACCAGGCTCTATCTAAGAGATGTTTGATAAATGGTTCCTACAAATAAAGAGATTGAGAAGTGGATTGATAGAAAAGTGCACATTTTTGCAGCTCAAGAGAATAGGAGCCCTAAATTATCTAAGGAACACTAGTGGCAGAAATATGTATACATAGACAAGGCTGAAGCATTCTTCTATTTGTTTCTTGATGAACTACATGAATGGTTATCTAAATTGGCAGATAGTCAAGGGACGTGAAGGCTTCACAGCCCTATAGTGTGGACTCTAGAACTAGTGTGACGTCTAGAAGCATCAGGAAACATTATCATGTGGGCCATGGATCATTGGATTGATCGCACAATTGGAAGTTTTGTGATTGAATTTGTGATCGATAGAAATATCAGCAATAGTGAAGCGAACATATGCTCCTTAAGGGACTACGAGGTAAGTATTTAAAATCCTTAAAGACCAGGATTGAAATGTTGTTATGTGAAAAGAGGGTTATGTAGTTACCTTGATTTTTGGGGCTACGCGAAGTAGGATATTCTTTAGAAGAAATGAAATATCGAGCTCATAGTACAACCCACTCATTGAACCCCCTTTAAGTGATGATGAAGGGATGCTGCTAAGTACACTATGAAGTGCAGTATAATTGATTAAGCAGGGTATCCTGAGGATACCGCATCTGTTGATATTTTCTATTTCATTAAAATAGGCAAAAATCTCAGTGTGTGACAACAATAGGAATTTGTTGCTAGATTAGCTCCAGGTTGTTGGGAGAGAGTTAATGCATCATATATTTGATGTAAGAGGATTTATTAGGTAGTTAGATTCTCTTTGCTATAAATCAGATGTCCATACAGATTGTTTAGGGTGAGAGTTCGTGAGGAAATTGATTATTTTTTTTGTAATCTCCTATTTGATAATAAAGATTGCCGATGCCTATGTTTGGTGGACGTAGCCCAGATTGGTTGGGTGAACCACGTTAATCTGTTGTGTCTCCTATGCATGATTTTATTTGCTGTGTATAATTATTTTGATTGTTGCACACCTTTGCCTCTAACAAATGGTATCAGAGCGAGTTGGAGGAGTGGCACAGTTGGAGGAGCAGCTGACTGTTTGTTGGCGTGTATGAGACTAATACCTGGTATCATTAAAAGTCACAAAAGGGTTTACATTATTCGTTGAGCTTGGTTCGTTGACGCTGGAGAGATTGATGAATTAACTTGTGGCGTGGAGGTGAATCGCCAGCGCGCAGACCAGAGAACATTGTTGCATGGAGGTCGTTTGTTCAACCTGCGTGGAGGTCTTTTTTTACAACCTGCGTGGAGGTTGTGTTTCCAACCTACGTTGCTGGATGCATGTAATGCATGTGGCTGCCCATTAATGCGTGGTACTGGTGCTGCTGGTGCGGTGCGTTGAATTGGTGCGTATCTTTCAAGCCTGCGTGGAGGTAAAATTGTGCTGGTGCGTATGACAATTGTTGTGTATGACAACTGAAGTTTTGTGCATATGACAATTTGTGCTGGTGCACTATAAGCTGTGAGGGAACGGAATTTCAACGCGGCCCGCGTGTGAATCTTATCCAAGAAGATTAGGAATATCGTGCGAGCGCTATATTTTTTATTCTCTGGTGATTTAATCATTCTCAGTTGTTAATTAAATATTTTTATTGATGTTTTTCGTTTACATCTAAGCTTCTGAATTGAAGCTTGAATGAATTTTTTATGGGGATGATTATACTTCTGACAAAGGGCAGAATTTTTTTTTTTAACAAAGGCAGTGTAATATAAGGCATAGCCAGTTTTTTGTTTTGTTTTAATCGCTGGTATGTAAAAGGTGGATTTGGAGATTATTGTTTTTGTTTGATACAAGATGGCAAAAACTCAGAGTGTCCGGTTTGAAATTGAGAAGTTTAATGGAAAAAATAACTTCGAGATCTGGAAGGTGAAGATGTACAATTTGCTTGTCCGACATGGTGTGGAAAAGGCATTGTTGGGCAAATCCAAATAGCCTTACAACATCACAGATAATGAGTGGGCCGAGATGGATGAAAGAGAAATAAGTTCTATTCGACTATGTCTGGTTGATGATGTCCTGTTTAATATCGTGTCGGAGACAACAACTGCTGGTTTGTGGACGAAACTAGAGAAACTGTACATGACCAAATCCTTAACCAATAGGATTCTTCTGAAGCGACAGTTGTACAGTTTTCGAATGAAGGAAGGTACATCGATTGTTGATCATTTAAATGCTTTTAATACTCTTCTTGTGCAATTACAAAGTATAGAAGTAAAAATTCCATCTGAGGATAAAGCTATTACTTTATTATGCTCATTGCCCGAATCATGGGATCATTTTGTTACTTCTATAAGTCTTAGTTCATTAGAAACTATTGAGTTTGATGATGTAGTTGCATCCTTATTATCGGAAGAAACA
>APFE030056704.1:76154-98799 GCA_000404065.3 Pinus taeda | reverse complement strand
CCGATTTTGCAGGTGATTTGGATAAGAGAAGGTCAACATCAGGGTATGTCTTTACTCTTGCAGGTGGAGCTATCAGCTGGATGTCAAAGCTATAGAACATTGTTGCTTTATCCACTACTGAAGTAGAATACATTGCCGCTTCTCATGCTTGCAAAGAAGCAATTTGGTTGAAAGGTTTGTTTGGTGAATTTGGTAGGTTGCAGGACAACAACAAGTTATTTTGTGATAGTCAAAGTGCAATACATTTGGCTAAGAATCTGGCCTATCATAGTAAATCAAAGCATATACCGATCAAGTACCATTTTATAAGATAGGTTATCACTGAAAGGGGAGTCTGTCTTGAAAAGGTGCATACAAAGGAGAATTGTGCAGACATGTTCACGAAACCAGTTTTGTTAGCAAAGCTACGATGGTGTTTGGCTTCTCTTGGCTTGCAGAAAAGATAAAATAATAAACAAACAGGGTATCAGGCTAATTTTTGTCAAGGTGGAGATTGTTGATATTTTCTGTTTCATTAAAATAGGCAAAAATCTAAGTGTGTGACAACAATAGGAATTTTTTGCTAGATTAGCTCCAGGCTGTTGGGAGAGAGTTAATGCATCCTATATTTGATGTAAGAGGATTTATGAGGCAGTTAGATTCTCTTTGCTATAAATCAAATGTCCATACGGATTGTTTAGGGTGAGATTTTGTGAGGAAATTGATTGATTTTTTTGTAATCTCCTGTTTGATAATAAAGATTGTTGATGCCTTTGTTTGGTGGACATAGCCCAGATTGGTTCGGTGAACCACGTTAATCTACTGTGTCTCCTGTGCATGATTTTATTTTCTGTGTATAATTCTTTTGATTGCTGCACACCTTTGCCTCTAACATCATCGATCCACTCTGCCTCCACCTCATACACTGACACCTTCACCTCAACCTCTTGTTGGCCTAATGGGGCTTGACCCAGGTTCAGAGTTATTTAGACAAACAAATCCCTATAGTACTGGCCCTTTTGACATCAGCCTACAGAGCATGGACTGAAGTCTCACCCAAAGCAGTATGGGGGGATGTTGGAACCAAGTTTTCACACCCTTGAGATGTCTTTGGTTTTGATTTACTCCAACTGTGCCTATCTTCGCACAGGTTGCTTCTCACACTATTGTAACCTTCAATACCCTCGCAATCTATTATAATCGCCTTTCACGTAGGCCTAACCAGGGGCTGATATGCTTTCACACTACTATAGCAATGAACTGCACTATTTCCCTCAAACGACACCATGAATCTTACTTATCTTCTTAGAAATGTTAGTTAACTTTGCATAAATAGATATTCTATCTTATATTCACTTAAGCAACACATTCATACATATTTGTGCATCACATAAGCATTAAAAGTGCAATGTATATTCAAGGTAATAGATGCATAAAATAGGAAATAAATACGCAGAATGGATAAGAAACTTCTCTTCATTAATTCTCCAACTATTACAGACTCGACTCACCCTACACACTCAGGTACAGGGGTTTGTGCACTCAGATATGGACTACTAGGTCTATGCGCATTGAGCTGCAGAGCCTTCTCCTACTCTACGACTTGAAAGTAGACTTTACACTTTATATATGAGTCAACTCTTCATCCTTATCATTATTATTTTTGTGATTGAAGTCTTAACTACTTAGAGCCTCACTCTATTTATACAATCCCATGGTCTAGGGACCATGGGTAGATCTCTACAGCCGACATTACATTACAAAATTGTGGGAGGACAACCCTATGACTCTTTTACAATCTACACACACCACACCCACAAAATGTGGAGTCTTTACATTGGGGTTACAACTTTTGACCAAAATCTTGGCTCTAAGCCCCAAAACTTCCCTTGGGGTATTCCGCGCCCAACAAGCCCCCAACACAAACATCGTGACTCACCCTTGAGTCACTCTGTCAGTGTGGAGATCTTTGCATGAAGACCTCCCAATTCTGCCTGTATCACTACAAGATCGGTAGCACACTGAGCGAATACCTCCTATTCTTCCTCGACGCACTGTTGAGAGACTGTTGTAGCTAAACTGTTGCCTTGAACCTATTCTTGCATTCCTTGCATCTCTGCGAGATTTTCTTTAATAGAGGTTGTAATGACATACACCTATTCAATCCACAGTTGCAAGCGTGCCTTCAAAACTGTTTCCTTATGTCAAGCAACATCCACCTGCTCCTTGAGCGCTTTTTCCTACTGCATATATGTGAGCCTCTGTGTAAGGAAAACCATCTACGTGGTCCCTTTTACTTTTTCGTACATCTGTTGTAGCTCATGTGCCTCTATTTCTAGGGGTTGTATATTCGAGTCCTCTTGAAGAGTGGTAAGAACCTCAAACAACTCCTTGAACAGCTTTGTGTAGTCTTTCATTGCACTCTTTACCTCCGCTATTATTGTTGTAATCGCGTTGGTGTGTTGTTCCTTAACCTCTAGCAGAGTTGAAGGTTGTGCCTTCATTTACAGTTCAGCTATCTGAAGGTTCCCTTCGAGCTGAACCCTAGCCATCTCTTCCTTTGCCTCACACACCCCTGCTGCTAGTTTCTGGACATGCACCTCCACTAGTTCCTTTGCTTGGATGGCAAACTCTAGGACCATCTAGCAGGCTTCCTTGACCACCTGTACTAGTTGTCGATTTTGTGCCACTATCTCATCACGTTGCAGGCTCAACTGTTCAATGTTGATTCACTGCTTGCTTATCACCTAGAGCGCATGACCCTCCCTGGCTCGCAGTTTTGCAGTAACTCGATCCCGCAAAACATAGAAAATCTCCTGAGGGAGCATAGCCATATTTATCCTGATTCCCTTCATCCCGCTAACCATAGGCCTATCAGCCCCATTTTCTATAATGAATGCTCCCTCTGGTAGCATTATAGTGTTGGTTATTTGGGCATGCAACATTTCCTCAGTCGCGAACGTGCCTACTGCGAGGCTTGTTGACACAGTGGCAGCTTGTGGAGTACACACCTGCAACTCATGTATCTTTTCTTGGAGAGCCCCCAACACCATCTGATGTTCCTTCACAAATTGTTGGAGGGTCTCCGTAGTGACATCCCTCATCATCTCCCCAATTTCTTGCAATTCCCCCTTAGTGAGGGTGATCAAGTCGAAAGAAGGCTTTGAAGCCTTCGACTTCTTCCGTAGCCCTACATGCTCTCTTGGGTGCTGTCATTTTAGCTGTGTGGATGCTTTATGTGGGTCTGCACCACCTTACTCTATATCTATTTCCTGTTTAGGTGAAGGAGGCTTCTGTCCTTCATTCTCTTCCTCTGCTGCCTTCTGCTACTCTTCTACCACCTTCACATTGTCGCGCACCACCTGGGACTTAGCTGCTGCCGCTTCATTCACACATTTTTCTCCTAGCTACGCCATCCGTTGTTTTGCCTCATCCTTTTTCCTCTATGCGGTGGAATTCTCCATTTCCGCCGTGGAGCTACTAGGAGCACGCCACTTCGGTGGCCACAACTCAAGGACTACGAAGATGACATCATCTGTTGCTAGGTAGGGCAACTCGCACCACGTCTTTGCGAGGTCCTTCCATGCCCTGATGTAAACATGATGGAAATTTTACTTGAACTCCATGAAGCTCTGCAAATTGTTATAGACCGTTGGTAATAACCGTAACTTGTGATTAATCCCCATTCTAATGTTCATCTCCATGAACACCCATAACATTTTACTGTCCCCGATCCTCTGCGCATCTCTAGTTGTCCACAATGAAGCATACTTTGCTACCTCCAGAAGGTCGTGTGCGATCATTGAGAACTGGCTGTCCTTGGGTGATTCCCATGCCACCAACACTATGGACAACAACAACCACGCATAATGAAAAGTCTTTCCCTACTCCTGTGCCTCATAGGAGTTCTCAAGGAAATCTCCGCACAAGTAGCTTCCCCAGTTGAACTCGACCCCTTCTACGCATTGCGCTGCAAGTGTAACCACTGGCGCGAGAACCTCATCCACACAACACTTTTGTATAACCTTGCCTTCCAATATCTACGTCGCAACGTTGACCAAAGGGTTATTGATGCTAGAAATAACATACCCTCTCTTCTACTTCTCCAACTTGAACTTCTTCTTCATGGCCTCCATAATGGCCAAATCATCACTCTTACCCTCTAAGATGTTCGTTGGGTTCTCCCGTTTGCAAGGGAGCTATGCAATTCTATGAATCAAGTGGTATGTGATGGATATGGGCTCCTCTAGCCACAAGCACCCATCATACACCAAGCAGAGAAGTTGCTTGATGAAAAAAATGGCCACTAGGGCACGATGGCAATGCAGCACCTAGAGCAGGTTTAATAATCCTGCCTTTTCTACACCTCTCAACCACTTACACAGCTCCAACTCTATAACTCCCATCAGCGCATCTTTCTTCTGGCGCATCAGCTGTGTGGTTGCCACATGTGGGAACTTCTCGTGGTCCACCAAATCCCAATCTTCAAATTTCAATACAAGAACTCACCTTAAGTGCACTCCATCGAAAATAATGTTGTCAGGGAGCAGTGGAGTCTGTAGAGAGCTATTTCTCTCATATATATCTTTGTGCACCTTTGCTTTGCCCTTCTATGGAGGAACATATATGGGCAACCAAGTAAGAGGGTCCACACCGCAGGTGTTAATCTCCATTTCTACATCCTCCTCCTCCTCTACCAGGATTTCTTCAAATTCTTCCTCCTCATTGGCCTCTAAATTAATAGCCTTCCCTTTTTCTTCCATGGTAAGCTTAGTCCTTAATGGGTTTCTAGGGGATACGGGCACTAGTGCCATAGCCTGCTTGTCTTTCTTGGATCTCGGTGTGCGCGGTGATTAGGGATTTCTGCGACTATCCCGGCACTTTCTAGGACTTCTACTTCCATCATGTCCTTTGCAGTTTCCTCAACAATCACTACTCCAGTATCCATGGATTCCTCAGGTGCTGTCATAGTGCTATTCCATAATTCTCTTAACGGCTCAGGTAAATTCTCAAACAATGGATTTACCTTCAGAAGACCGAACAGATCTGGGTCCATGAATGTTTTTGCATGCAACAGCTCAGTCCTCAAATTTCTAAGTATTGTTTGCTAGACAACCCTTTGTAATTTATAGTGCCTTTTGAATTTGAATTCGACTGTTCTCCCCACATTCAGTCCATTAATGCTCGATTGGCGGAAGATTTTCAAGAATCTAACCCATAAAGTTCACCTTAATTGTCTGCCACCCACTCCATTTGGTCTCAAACCAAGCATCACATCGTGAATAGTGACTGTAATGGTCACTTTCCAGCTAACCCACATGGTAGCGCAACTATCCTCGCGTTGTCATGGACCCTGTGACACTTTGCTACTGTGCGCAATCCTGGCATCATGTAGCACCTGGGTAGAGTAATTTATAGTCCTGCACCTCCTTTCAGCTACCTGGAGTGCTAAGACTATGCTTATATCAGTTAATTAGATGGTCAATCTCCTTGTGTATGCCTTCAAATGGCTGCCATTAACTTTCCTTAGGAAGAGTTCTCCATTTAACTTTACCAACTACACTGCGCCACCATCTATGATCTCCTTAATAAAATATGGTCCCAGCCAATGCATTATGAGTTTCCCTGGTAATGTTTCGAACTTACTATCATACAACAACACCAAATCATTCACCTTGAAGGTGCACAACTTAATATGTCGATCGTGCCAAGCCTTTTCGCACTGCTTTTGGACCTGCTGGTGAAATCTAGCCAAAAATCATTCTTCTTGAAGCTCCTCCAACTGCACGAGCCTCTACTCCAAGGCTCCATGGTCCATCATACCTGTGAGCACTATTATGCGCAAATTAGGCATGATGTATTCCATAGGCATTATAGCTTCCACACCATAGGCAAGCCTAAAAGGTGTTTGTCCCATCAGTTTCTTGCATGTCGTCCTATAAGCCCATAATACTGTGGGTACGAGTAGGTCCCAATCACTTCATTATGCATTACGTACTTTCATCACCACGGTCTCTAGTACTTTGTTGAATGCTTCTACTGTCCCATTAGCCCGCGGGTCATATGGTGTGATTTTCTGATCAGAACCCTGAAATTATTTTGTCAGTGCGTTGGTGGTCTAGTTTAGGAAATGTGTACCGCAATCGCTCATCAAGATCTTCAGACATCTGAATCGTGTCAATACGTGTTCAAACAAAAAATTCACAATCGTCGTGGTCGTGCAATCCTTTACTGGTTGCGCTTCTACCTAACAAGTTAGGTACTCTGTCACAGTGATAATATATCTCGCACCTATCTTTCCTTAAGGTTTGATAGGTCCTACAAAATCGATTGCCCATATTTTGAAAGGTTGCACCATCATTTGTAGATTCAAAGGCATCTCGTCCCTCCATGATAGTTTACCTATTCTTTGGCATGCATCACATGCCTTGCAATGTGCTTTTGAATCCTGACGAAGGGTTGGACACCACAATCCTGCACAGAAAATCTTCTACGTGGTTTCTCTTCCTGCATCATTTCCTCCCATAGTGCCCCCATTAGCGTCTAGGAGGATGTTGCTTCAGTCAAACTTAGGTACATACCTTCATAGTATCTCATCATTCCCTATATTATATAGGTGCCCCATAATGAAAGACAAATCTGCTGCACGCACCACTAGTTCCTTTTTCTGCTAGACGGAGTACCCTTTTGGCACGGTTCCAGTCATGAGAAAGTGAATTATATATTCAAAATGTCTATCCATTATGTGCACATCAAAGAGCTATGTGTCAGGTAATCCTTCCTCCGAACTATTAGGTTCCTCTCCTATCTCAATGCATGACAGGTGATCTAGTCCCGTGTTCAATTGTCCAGGCTTCACAACAACTTCAAAATCATATTCTTGGAACAATAAAAGCCATTTGCATATGTGCGCCCCCAACACAGGCTTATTCACCAAGTACTTCATCATTGAATGATCTGTATACATCTTAAAATGACTTCCTAGTAAGTAGTGTCAACACTTCTAGAGTGCATATACCATAGTGAGTCCCTCATGTTCAGTGGTGGAATAGTTCTTTTATGCTTTAGATAATCTATGATTCGTGAACAAATAGGGTGATCCAAGCCTTCTCCACCATCTTGTGTTAGTACTACCATTGTTGGCTGGATAAATCGTTCTTGTGGACAAGACCAATCTCCCTAGTATCAACTGATATCTAGCAACAAGCAGGAAAAGAAAATCTACTTTTCTCTAAACATATTGTGATTCATTAATAAAAACTAAGAGGTGTTTTAGACCCTACCTTAAGTCCAATGCTATTTTGTGGCAGCCATGCTCCAAAAACTTCAAGAGTTTCCTTTTAATAACGTGCAATCACAAACAAGCACACATCAAAGAACACCTGCATAGCTAATATAATAAATCATGTTCATCATAGTGATCAAGGAATATATGAAATAAACCATAAGACAAAGCTTATTAAGAAAAATAAACTTTATTGTGTTAACTTTGAAATAGAAGAAATTTACAACCTTGGTGCCTTGATGCTGCACAAGCTCTTCCGAGGGTTCAAACATGAATCTCCTCTTCTTTGAAAAGCTTCACTCTCCTCCAAGTGAGATCAAAAGTTATGTAATCTTTCCTCTCATAATCTCAATTAGGAAGACTAAGTTCCAACAACATTTACCCTAAAAAATATTCAGCTTTCAACCTCCCAAGTAACTAGCCCAATGCTTCATTTTATAGTGCAAGGGAAGGAGGTTACAGGTCCACCATTGAAGGGATAGAGTCCTCCTTCAAGGGGATAAGCTCCTCACATCGAGGAGTTAGCTCCTTAAGGAATGGGATGCATGAACCCTCAAGGAGCGAACTTGCCAGCTCAAGATTCCCTCTAGAAGCTTCCAGAAATGACTCAAAGTGTTTTTTTAAGAATGTACTTGTGCCTTTTTAACTTTTATAGTGGTTCACACCCATAACACAGAGATAGAGTGGTCAGGTGCGCAGGGGACATGACCAATGGGTGTGGTACCGTAGGTAATGCTAAGAGAAAGTGCGAAACTAGAGTTTTAGATATTTTTAAGGACTTTCTCTTATTTTCAAAGCTTGATATGAAGAACTGGGGTTCAAGACTTGCAAAGGAGGTAAATATGAGTGGTGATAGACTCATATTGATTGCAGAATGTCAAAGTGACAATTTTTGTGCAACAGCCCCCAGCGCTATACTCAACGCGTGAACATGGACATGAAACTCTTTCTTCTAGTTCAGGAAGACCAGAATCAGTGCAGTAACCATCTTTTCTTTTAATACATCTAAGCTTTTCTTACAGTCATCGTTCTAGCAAAATGTGACATCCTTTTTCAATAACTTTTCCATCAATGCGGTGATCTGGGCATAATCTTTGATGAACTTCTTGTAGTACCCTGTATGCCCCAGAGTAGCATGCTACTATTTCGTACTTCGCGGTCCTTCCAAATTTAGAATCACCTTGATTTTCGTAGGGTCTACCATCAGCCCTTGTTTAGAAACCACATGCCCCAACAGGTTCCGAAAAAAGGAACAAGGAACATACGCTTCTTGAGGTTGGGTGTGATTTGGTATCTTCAACATGTATCCAGCATCAAGCTTAGGTTCGCTACATGGCACCTAACCAACCCAAATACAGTCCAATCATCAAAATAGACCTCAAAGAACTTATGAATATATTCCCTGAATTCTGCAACAACCATGCGCAAAAAGATAATAGGGGCATTCATCAATCCAAATGGCATGATAGTATATTGAAAGCAACCCCACTCAGTTGTGAATTTTGTCTTGCTCCTATCCTCCAACGTGATTTTTATCTGGTGGTACCTTCAGAACCCATCAATGAAAAAATATGCTTCCTGACCCCCTACATTGTCCAACACCTCATTTGTGAATGAAGTTGGGAATGGATCATGTACACACATGTCATTCAACTTTCTGAGATCCACACATATTCTTATTTCATCCTTCTGCTTCTTCTCTTGTACAACCATCTTACCTAATCAGATTCCTCCATGGGCTCAATGATGCCTACTGTGAGCTTCTTATCTAGTTCTACACAGACCTTTTCCTTGTATTTCATATTTAAGCAATATAGCCTCTTCTTAACTGGCTTCACGTCGGGTTTTAATGCGATCTTCATTACCCCTAAATCTCCAATTATTTCGTTCAAATCTGTAAACTTGGTCGGGAATAAGTCTTGATATTCATGGAGTAATTCACTGACCTTATCCACTGTCATGTTGTCCCAATAGTCTCCAATCTTCACAATTTTAGGTTATGCCTCTGTACCAATATTCACCTGCTTAGTCTTCATCGGTGCAGCTATGTCAAGGTTCTCAACTAGTGGTCCTTGAACCTCATGGTGGCCTTCTGTCTCTAGAATGTTAATTTTCTATGGATCTTCATCTTCTTCTTCAGTAGTTACATTATAACATTCGAGCACGCAACTCAACTGAGTAGTCTAGCTAAGTTGAATTGGTTCTACCGGCTCCTACAGTATCCTAAATATGGTTGCTTTTACCTCTTGTAATGCTTCATTAATACTGTCCCACTTGTCCTCAAAACTGAAGGTCATCACGAACCCTTCGCGCAGAACATCCCATTCACCTGTCCTATGGTAGAGCTCTATTTATATATACTAGTTCATTGGTATAAAATCCAAGGTATGACAAAACAGGTGTACCCACTCAGGCTATGGCTTTTCCCCATAGGCATGTGTCCATTTGGCTAGATGTGTGCGCAGATCATTCTTCCCATTGTACTTATCTGTCATTCAAACTCTAGGCTTCCCAAATCATAAGTGCATCATTCCCCTACACTCGTGCCAGTTGTCAAAGCTCCCTTTTTGCATACCCCACCACCTCGCGGGTGTAGTGCGCAGTACCCAATCAAAGGCCTCGAAGCGTTGCTTTTCTGGCACATCCCTTTCAAATTTATTCAAGAAGGTATCTATCTCACTTAGACCATCATAAGTAGGTAGGTCTCTTACTTCTATCGACACACAACTCAGCAACCTTGTCATCGTATTACAATTCAGTGTAGTTACCTCATGTAACTGATTTTTCCATTGCTCCGTCTCCTCATCTTAATTCGAAGTACAGGAGCTTTCGTGGTTCCATGCAATCTTCCCATCTGTGGTAGGATTCACCCAGTCGTGGTTTTGCATTTTTATCTTGCAGATGCAGTCCAAATCATCATCACTTTCATAGTCGCGCATCGGCTCTGTATAGAGCAATCCTTCAGCAGGGTCAAGGGGTATAGTTACGCGTAGTGACTTCTTTTCAAAAATCATTTTTCTCTTCTTCATATTAATCACCCCATTCATGTCTGTGGCCCCGTTGCTGTCATCAACAATCTCTATCACTTCAAAGTCTGCCAGCGCACTCGCTCCCTCAATATCCATAGCTATTCCCTGCAATCACCCCATGGGTATTATTTTCTGTTGGTTTGCCATTCTTAGTTGAATTGGAGACCACTACAGCACCGGTTTCCCCATTCGCTCCCATGTCTATTTCATCATAACATTCGCATCTAATCCTAAATCCAGGATGACTTGATCCATCTCATATTCTCTAATCTGCATGGTTAGTCTCATTTCCCTTCCCGTTCTTGTCTTATGTTTTTCGATCTTCCTGACCATGCGCGGTTCTCCTGGCGTGGTCCTAGTGCATCTGTTAATAAGTTCCTATAACCCTTTTACTACCTTACTATTGCATAATATCTTCATACATGTCTCCAGGAACATTGTGAGAATAGATGGGTCCATCTCCAGTTCCAGTTTATTTTTGCTTCCTGAAGTGGAGACATCATCGAAGCTCTTCTTGGCTTCCATGAAGGTTTCCATAGTGCTCTCCAAATAAAATGTTGCTTCCTTCGCTGGAGCTTTGCGAACCTAGGTACTATCTTCTGGTTTTTTGCCTTTGTTATCTCCCACCACGATTCCACTTTGGAGCACAATGTTCACATTCAAATATTCCTCGCGCAGCTCAAACCTCATCATCTGTTGTTTCTGAGTTGGGGGAGGCCATAGCACTCCCTTGTCACATATCCTTGCCATCAGTGTAGGACAATCTTCTATCTCATGATCAGATAAGTTGCAATACAAACATGATGGGAGTGTTGGATTTTTGCAATTGTGAGCATAATGTCTTGGCCCTCTGCAATTATAGGATATCAGCTGTCTGCAACCTCTTCCAAGTCCTCCTCCGCTTCGGCCTCATTCATGCCCATGAAATCCTATTCGCGCCATTCCTGCATTTTCGTCAAGGGGTCGTGTTTCAGCCTGAAATCTGTAGGTGGGAGTTCTAGCCATCATTAACTCATAGCATCTAGAAGTGCACTCATCGTGTCCCACTAACCTACAAAATTTGCAGAACAATTGTTGCGAATTTTCCGTATACCTCTGTAACAAGTGACAATTGTTCATGGCAGGTTTTCCTGCTATTTGACAAATCACACACCACAAAGTAGGCGTCGCTCTAGGTCCTCTTAAGGGCATTGGTCTTCCTCCTGCAAGGTAATTTGCGAAAATCAGGTAGTGGTCCTTGCCATGACCCTGACCCTTTCATTTTACGTACCATACCTCTTCGTGCACTTCTGGTCGAGTTGTCTTGTCCTTTTTCAAACTCCACATCTCAAGGCATAAATTGTTTAGTTGCACATGGATCTGCTAAACTCCTAAGTGAGGATCCTACATTGGGGTCTCATGTAGCCTCATAGCAATCTCTAAGGCCTCCACTTGAGTCAATATCTTCTATTGCGATAGCACACTTCTTAAATGTGGCATTAGTGAAGCTACAAACCACTCACGATGTTGTCCATCCATCATATTCATATTAGCTTCACGAATTGTACATTTCAGCCTCTAATCTAGCTCTCAAGGAGTCTTGCTTGGTAGCATCGTGATCTCTTTGAATCCAATGATCAACTGCGCTTCAGACTTCAGCATACTAAATTCTCTATTTACACTACTTGGATATCTACTATTCCTGCATTTGGATTATCATTGGAGTGCTTAATATACCATGTCAGTGCGTGGTCCTGTAGGGCACTAACCAATGTCACTTTCTTTATATCGTCATCTGTAACTCCTTGTGCTTCCCATAGGGCCCTTACCACGAACCAGAATTGGTCTGGATCCTCATTTCCCAAACCCTTTGTTGGCTTGTATGGGCCTGACCCATGTTCAAAGGTGATTTAGCCAAGAAAATCCTTGTACTACTAGCCCTTTTAGCAACATTCCACGCAGCGTGGACTGAGGTCTCACCCGAAGTAGTATGGGAGGGTGCTAGAACCAGGTTTCTACACCTTGGGGATGTCTAATTAGCTTCTGGAGGTCCGCGGTTTGACCCGTTGCTACGCGCACTTATTATCCCTTTGCAAAGTGCAGTGCTGCTTTTGTGCAGCCCTACTCGGGGCGCAACCCATATAATAACCAAGTTACTTGCTATTTAATCTGTTATTATCCAATTACTTAACTTGTTTATGTAAGACTAATGATTATTATAGCATATTCAACAACCATACCAGTGTGCACGATAAATAAAATAGTATAAATGTAAAGAAGGCAATGCACAACATATACATAGAAATAGGAATCAACTTCTCTTTATTAATATTCAATCTAGATTACAGACTCAACACCACCCTATACACTTAGCTATAGGGGTCTCTGCACTTAGTTGCGAACTCTACTAGGCCTTTGTGCACTCAGCTGCAGAGCCTCTTCCTACTACTACAACCCAATACACTTAGACTCTTACTCTAAGCTCGAACCATTCATATTATTCTCTTTTGTTCGTTAGCTATCTTTACAACTTAGAGCCTCACTCTATTTATACAATCCCATGGTCCAAGCACCATGGATAGGCCGACTTGACTTTACATTACCTTACATTACTTTAGGGTAGACAACCCTATGACTTAACCTATACTTCACGCTCTGCACACATAATTTGCAGAGTCTTACACAACCCTTGACCAAAACTTGGGCTTTGAGCCCCAAAACATGTTGTGGGGGGATTCCATGCCCAACAAGCCCCCAACACAATCATCGTGACTTGTCCCAAGTCACTCTACTAGTGCGGAAACCTTGGTGTAGAGCCCCTCCAACTAGTCCCGTACGGCTCTGAGGTCTGCGGCACACTGTTTTGCAGTTTGCTAGACCTACTGCATTCTTGCTTTTGAATCATCTGCATCTGAATCATGTCCTTACCTTGATACTAGCATCTAGTGCATGTGTTTACAGTCTTTCACCCTTATCCAACTCCTCAGGTCGTGAAGACTGTGCTTCGGTCGATTAGTCAGAGGGCCGGACCACCCATGTAGGGTTTCAAGCAGATGTCATTTACCTTTCCTAGGAAGGTTTCTCTGTTTAGTTTGACTAGCTGACTGCACCTCCATTTCTGACATCCTTTACCACATATGGTCCCAGCTAGTGCATTCTGAAGTTTCCCAAAAAACATTCAAACTCACTATCATACAGTAGAACCAAGTTGTTTACCTTGAAGGTGCACAACTTGATATGGCGGTCATGCTAGGCCTTTTCATGTTGTTTCTATACCTGCTAATGAAATCCAGCCAGAAACCATTCTTCCTCAAGCGCTTCTAATTTCTCGAACCTTTCTTCCAGAGCTTTGCAGTTTGTCATGCCTGTGAGCATTGTTATTCACAGACTAGGGACGATGTATTCCATTAGCATGACATATTCCGTGCCATAGACTAACACAAAAGGTGTCTGTCCCATCAGTTTCTTGCATGTTGTCCTGTATGCCCACAAGATGGTAGGTATGCATAGGTCCCAGTCATTGCGTTGCACATTATATACTTTGGTCAGTGCATTCTCCAGTGTTTTGTTGAATGCCTCTACGGTCCCATTGGCCTATGGATGGTATGGTGTACTTTTTTTATGATACACCTGGAACTCTTCTATGAGAACGTTGATAATTTCATTTAGGAAGTGTGTTTCAAGATCACTCATTAAGATTTTTGGACAGCCAAATCGTGTCAACATGTTTTCGAACAAAACATTTGCAGTTGTTGTGGCCATGCAATCCTTGATTGACTGCGCTTATGCCCATCGTGTCAAGTATTCTGTCGCAGTGATGATGTAGCACAGACCCATCTTTCCCTGAGGTTTAATCAGTCCCAAAAAGTTGATTGCCCATTTTTCGAATGGTTGCAGTGTCATTTGTGGATTCAGTGGCATCTTGTCCCTTTGTGATGGTTTTCCAGTCCTTCGACAGATATCCTAGGCCTTATAGTGCACCTTTGAATCCTTGTACAGTATCGGCCACCATAACCCTGTGCGAAGAATATTCTATGTGGTTGCGTGTCCTCCATAGGATCTGACCTTGTTCAAATTCAGGTGCATATCTTTGCAATATCTCATCGTTGCCCATCTTGTAGAGGTGCCCCGCGATGATAGAAAAGTCCATCGCACACGCCACCAATTCCTTCTTTTGGATTGATTATTCCTTTGGTGCAATCCTTGTTGTTAGAAAATGGATTATATCTTCGAAGTGTCCACCCACGATGTGCACTGCAAAGAGCTGTGCATTAGGTAGTCCCTCCTCCAAATTTCTTGGTTCCTCGCCCATCTCAATTCGTGACAAGTGGTCTGGTCCTGTGTTTAAGTGTCCTAGCTTGATTATGACCTCCAAATAATATTCTTGAAATAGTAAAAGACATATGCATATTCGACCCCCTAACACAGGCTTGTTCACCAGGTATTTCAATGCAAAATGGTTGGTATACATCTTGAAATGTCGTTTAAGTAAATAGTGTTGGTATTTTTGGAGCACGTACACCATTGCCAACCCCTCGTGCTCAGTGGTAGAGTAGTTCTTTTCTACTTTGGATAATCATCAACTTGCAAATGCGATCGGGTGCTTCACACCCTCCACACCCTCCTGTGTGAGTATGGCCCCCAACGCGATACATGACGCATCAACATGTACATGAAATTCCACATCCTATTTTGGGAAGACCAGGATTGGAACAGAGGCTAAGTTCCCCTTTAGGACATCAAAACTCTTCATTCAATTATCATTACAACAATATGTAACATCTTTTTTCAATAGCTTTTCCATCAGCGCAGTTATTTGGGCATAACTTCTGATGAACCTCCTATTGTATCCAATGCGTCCCAAGGTAGCACGTAGTTGTTTAACACTTCGCGGTGCTTCCAAATTTAGGATAATGGCAACCTTCACAGGGTCCACCATTAGTCCCTATTTGCAGACCACATATCCCAACAGGTTTCCAAAGGGAATGAGGAATGCGCACTTCTTAAGGTTCAGTACAATCTGGAGTCGGTGGCAAGGATCTAGCATCAAGCGTAAGATCGCTTCATGATGCTTAACTAATCCAAAGACAGTCCAATCATCCAGATAGACCTCCAAAAACTTGTGGATGTATTCTTTAAACGCGGCGACCATGATGCACGAAAATATAGCTGGCGCATTCTTCAGTGCAAATGGCATAATGGTGTACTAAAAGAAGCACCATTTTGTTGCGAAGGTCGTTTTGCTCCTATCTTCCGACGCAATCTTGATCTGATGGTACCCTGAGAACCTATCCATGAACGAGTATACTTCCTAACCACCAACAATCTCCAATACTTCATATGTGAATGGTGTTGGGAATGGATTGTGTACACAGTCGTTGTTCAACTTCCTGAGGTCAACGCATATTCTTATTTCACCCTTCTGTTTTTTCTCCTATACTACCATAGGACTCACCCAGTTAGATTCTTCCACTGGTTCAATAATTCCGGCTACAAGCATTTTTTCTAATCCATCCCAGACATTTTCTTTATACTTTGGGTTTAAGCGGTAAGGCCGCTGCTTAATCAGCTTCACGTCAGGATTTAGGGTGATATTCATGATCCCTAAATTGACAACAATCCCTTTTAAGTCTGTAATTTTGGTCGGGAACAAGTCTTGGTATTCATAGAGTAACTCCATGACCTTATTGATCGAGGCATCATCTCAATAGTCCTCAAGCATTGCATACTACAGCTTTGCCTCCGTTCCAATGTTGTCCTACTTTGTCTTTAGCGGCGTTGTGATGTCGGGATCTTCAAGTGATGGTCCACGAATCTCACGACAACCTTCCATTTCTAAAATGTTAATGTTCCGTGGGTCCTCATCATCCTCCTCGATATTTATGTTATAACACTCTAGTGCACTGCTTAATTGTGTCGCCCATTCTGGCTGAAGTACTCCCATTAGCTCCTATGGTATTTTGAAGATAGTGGCTTTCATTACTTGTAGCACATCATCAATGATATCTGACCAACAATATTCGAACATGAATGTTAATATAAATCCCTCATGCAAGACATCCCATTCGCCCATACCATGGCGGAGCTCCATCTCAGTATACCAATTCATGGGTATGACATCCAGGGTATGGTAGAATAAATGCACGCATTTAGGTTATGGCTCTTCCCCATAGACCTTGGTCCATTTTGCGAGGTTCATGTATGGATCATCTCATCCGTCATATTTTTCCACTAGTTGTATTTGTGGTTTCCTAAATCGTAGATGCATCATCTGTGCTAATACTCAAAATTTCCTTGATGTGTACCCCACCATCGTGTGGGTGTTGCGCACAACACCCATTTCAGAGCATCAAATCGTTGCTGTTCTAGTACTTTTCTTTCAAATTTTCTCAGGAATTCATACACCACTGCTAATCCATCATATGTCAGTAGCTCCCTTGCCTCTATTGTTATGCAATGCAATGATCTAATCATCATGTTGCAATTCAGCGTTGTTACTTTGTGTAGCCAATTTTTCCATTGTTCTACTTCTTCATCTGAATCTGAAGTGTAGGAGCTTTCACGCTCCCATGAAATTCTTCCATTTGCTGTTGGATTCACCCAATTTTGTTCTTGCACAGTTATCTTGTAAACACAATCGAGGTCGTCATCACTATCATGGTCACGCACCATTTCAGTGTGCCACGCTCCTTTGGCTAGATCTACCGGTACTACTACACGTAGTGACTTTTTCTCAAAGATCATTTTGTGTTTCTTCAAATTTATGACTCCATTCATATTAGTCACCCAATATATACCTAGCAGTGTAGGATAGGGATTACTATCAATGAAAATCTCTATCACTTCAAAATCCACTTGCACGCTTGCACCTTCAATATCAAAGGTTACCCCTTGCAATCTTCCCATGGGAAAAATATTCTTTTGGTTCACCATTCGTAACTGAATAGGGGACCATTGTAACACGGGCTTACCCATGAGTTCCCATGTTTTCTTTGGTAGTATATTTATGTCTGAACCCATATCTAGGATTACCTAATCCATTTCATACTCGCTGATTTACGCAGTTAACCTCATTTCCCTTCCTGTGCGCAATGCATGCTTTCCAAGTTTCCATACCATGCGCAGTTCTCCTGACCCCGCGCACCTAGTGATAAGTTCCTGTCACCCTTTGACTTCCTTTCTATCTTGTAGAAATTTCATGCATGTCTCCGAAAAGGTAGTGAGGATTGAAGGATCCATCCCTGGTTCTAGTTAATCCTTACTACCTAAAGTGGAGGCCCCCGTGAAGCTCTTCTTAGCTTCCATGAATGTCTCCTTCGTGCGTTCTAAATCATATTCGAGTTCCTTTGTAGGAGCCTTGCGAACCACGATACTTTCTTATGGATGCTTCCCTTTATCATCTCTTGTGGTCATACCACTCCTAAGCATCATGTTTACATTTGGGTCTTCTTCATGTGGCTCAGACCTCATCATTTGTAAATTTTGAGTCGGAGGGGGCTGCAGTACCCCCTTTTCATGCATTCTAGCTATCAGCGAAGGGCAGACTTCTGCCTCATTATGAAACTAATTACAGTACCTACATGATATCCTTGTCCGGTTTGTACAATCGCGAGCATAGTGCCCTGGCCCTCCACAATTGTAACAAATTAGTTGTCCATGACCCCTTCTTGGTCCCATTCCGTCTCGACCTCGACTGCGCCACTGAAATCTAGTGCACAACATCCCTGGATTTTGGTCGAGATCTCGTGTTTTGGTCTGCACTGTGTAGGTAGGAGTCAGGTTCATCATTAGTTCATAGCTTCGAGAGGTGCATTCATCGTGGCTTACCGACTTGCAGAAATTACAAAACAATTGTTGGGATGTTTGTGTATACTTTTGCAACAGATGACAATTATCCATGGTGTGTTTTCCTCTTATCAGATAGATTGCACACCATAGTGCAAATGACGCGCTTAGCCCTACCTGTGCCTCCGGTCTTAATGGCATTGAACCTCCTCCTGCCAAGTAGTTTGTGAACACTAGACAGTGGTCTATGTCGTGCCCTTGGCCTTTGCATTTTATGCACCATACTTCCTTGTGCACCTCCAACCGAGGCGTCCTGTCCTATTTCAAACTTTGCATTTCCAAACACAGATTTTGTAGTTCTGCATGGATTTGTTGGACTCCCAGCCTAAGGTCTTGTATAGGGGTTTCATGTAATCTTATTGCCATCTCCAACACTTCGGCCTGGGTGGAAAGTTTTTGTTGTGACAGCACTGTCCTTAAGTGTGGCGTAAGTGAGGCCACAAACCATGCATGATGTTGTCCATCTTTCAATGTCATATTGGCTTCATGAATAGTACTCTTCAGCCTTTATCCTGGGAGCATCGCGATGTCCTTAAACTCGATGATTGATTGTGTTTCTGATTTTGGCCTGCTAAATTCTCGATTCATTGTGGCCTAGATCTCTGCAATTCCTACATTTGGGAAATCATTAGAATGCTTGATATACCACGTTAATGTGCAATCCTGTAGTGCGCTCACCAGTGTAGCATTTTTAATATGATCATCCACGATGCCTTTTGCTTCCCATACTGCTCTTACCATGAACTAGAATTGGTCCAGATCCTCATTTCCCACTCCTCTAAATATCGATAGTTTTATCACACTCGCCATACTGAATTGTGGTGGTGGCGGAGGTGGGGTGGGTGGAGATGGAGGTGAGGAGGGTCAGACGTGTGGTAGTGTGGGTGGAGGTGGTAAACGCAGAATGTACTGCCTTATCAGACTGACTACACTTCTTGGAGAAACTTTCATGATCTGTTCCTCGCTTTCCCATGAGGGTGAAATTAAGGGACTATTTTCCAACTCTTCACTATTTCCACTTCTGTAGATCTTCCCACTTCATGTAGTCCAAATCATTAATTTATTTGCAGAACCCGCTTTTCACACAATAGCATCTTAATCCAAGTTTTCAAACATTTAAGATACTTACCTCATGGTCCCTTGAGGAAACATTTCTCTGCCTCATTGTAGTTGATGGTTGTGCCTACCATGAACTCAGTCATAAATCCTCCTATTATTTGGTCGAGCCAATGGTCCACAGCTTGCACAATCTTATCTCCTGATGCTTTTAGTCTACGCACTAATTCTGAAGTCCACATTATTGGTTTGTCGAGCCTACACCTTCCCTGGCTATCTGCTAACTTTGCGATCCACTCATACAACTCAGAAGGAAAGGATACAAAGCAAATTTCGTGGATTTCTATATATAGGTAGTGCACCAACCACTATTCCTTAGATACTCGCAGATTTATTTTTCCCTACGCTACGAACTCGTGAATCTTCTTGTCCAACCTCTCTTCAATTTCTCTCTTTGTTGGAAACCAGTGGCATGACATCATACATCCTTTATGCAGATCTCAGTCCTGGCAACAAAACCATTTGTTGGCTTGTATGGTCCTGACCGAGGTTCAAAGGTGATTTGGCCAAGAAAATTTTGGTATTGCTGGCCCTTTCAGCAATAGCCTGCGAAGCGCGGACTAAGGTCTCACCCGAAATAGTATGGGAGGGTGCTAGAACCAGGTTTCCACACCCTGAGGATGTCTAATGAGCTTCTGGAGGTCCGTGGTTTGACCCATTTCTATGTGCACTTACTATCCCTTCGCAACCTACAATGCTGCTTCCGCGTAGCCCTACTCAGGGTGCAACCCATATAATACCCAAGTTCCTTGCTATTTAATCTGTTATTATCTGATTATTTAACTTTTTTATGTAATACTAATGATTATTACAGCACATTCAGCAACCATATCAGTGTGCGCAGTAAATAAAATAGTATAAATGTAAAGAAGGCAATGCACAGGAGATACACAGAAATAGGAATCAACTTCTCTTTATTAATCTTCAATCCAGATTACAAACTCGACACCACCCTACACACTTAGCTGCAGGAGTCCGCGCACTCAGCTGCGTACTCTACTAGGCCTCTACACACTCAACTACATAGCCTTTTCCTACTACTACAACCTAATACACTTAGACTCCTACTCTAAGCTTGAACCATTCGTATTATTCTCTTTTCTTCCTTAGTTATCTTTAGTAGGCTAACATGACTTTACATTACATTACATTACTTTAGGGTGGATAGCCCTATGACTTCACCTATACTTTGCACTCTGCACCCGTAATTCGTAGATTCTTACACAACCTTTGACCAAAACTTGGGCTTTGAGCCCAAAAACATGTTGTGGGGGGGATTCCATGCCCAACACCCTTGAACATAGGAAACTTCACTATGCTTTCCATACTGAATTGCGGTGGTGGTGGAGGTGGTATGGGTGAGGATGGAGGTGATGGTAGTCAAGCTAGTAGCAGTGTAGGTGGAGGTGGTATTCATGGAATGCTTTGCCTGATTAGATGGATCGCACTTCGCGGTGAGACCTTCGCGAGCTCTTCCTTGTCCCCTCTAGGAGATGAAATCAAGGGGCTAGTTTCTAGTCCCTTACTTCCTTTGTTCCTGTAAGATTTTCCACTGTGCGTAGCCCCGAACATTAAGGTAACTGTATAACCCTCTTTTCGCACAATAGAATTTTAATCAAAGTATTTAAAGACTTTACGTACTTACCTTGTGGTCCTTTGAGAAGGCGTCTCTTTTCCTCACTGTAGCTAACTGAGGTGTCAGATGCAAACTCGGTGATAATCCTCCTATAATATGATCGAGCCAATGATCAATGGTGCACGCGATCTTATCCTCTGATGCTTCCAACCTTTGCACTAGCTCCGAGGTCCACACAATAGGACTATCAAGTTTCCACCTTCCTTGGCTATACGCTAGCTTCGTGATCCACTCGTATAGCTCAGTAGGGAAGGATGTGAAGAATATTTCTTGGATCTCTGAGTATATGTAGTAGTCTAACCACTTTTCTTTTGACAGTCACAGGTTCTTGTTCTCTTGTGCTACTGTTGGAGAGGTAAATCCCCTCTACGGATAGAGGTGATCCCTACTAGCCCAAAAGGGATCTAGCAACAATCAATCAATGCTACTCTGCAAGTTCCTAGTTGCAATTAACAAGTGGGTAATGAACACCTACATGGATTCCAATGCTATGTTTGATGAAGAGATGCCGCTCTCGCTCCTTCGCTCCAGCCAGTCACAATCCTCCACTATCCTCGTGGGCGAACACCTGCACAAGCAAAGAGAAGACAAACACAAGCGTAAAATCTAGTAAAAGCAACTATACATCAGTCAGAAAGGATGTAATTCAATTAACCATTTTAAGCACATGAGATTGGAACCATAACAGTGTCATTCTATCTTCTATTATCGAAATAGAGAAAGGTACACCAGTTTTTGACATTAAGTCTTCTTCTAGAGGGTCCAGCCAGCAAGTCTCATAAGCATTCACCCTTGAAGGTAGATCTCCCAAGACAAACAACTCTCTCTCTCACACAAGGCAACAAAGCTTCATAACCTTCCTTAAGCTCTCTAGCAATCCACACACAACACACCAAATGCCTATTAAGAGCAGCACTAAAGCACTATGAATTCCTCTATGTCAAAAGATATATGTCCAAAAACTAGCTGCTCATGGCAATGGTGGAGGCTCATATAGGAGAAGGAGTCTCCATGAATAGTGAAAGGATGAGCTTATCCCTAAGAAAGGTGGGTTATTAGGTGAACAGACATGCCATAGAAAGGAGGACGACCTTTACAAAGCCAACAACCAGGTCTGGAGTCATCTGGAAGGCTGGCTGTTAGAACAAACTCGCCCAAACAGGATCAGCGCGGGTGCATAACTGGGCTGGCGCGCTGGCATCGCCTCTCAATAACATAAGAGATCTGGTTAGTGCAATTCTATACAAGTGGAGGGGGCGCTGGCTATGAAATTCGACTAGTGTGGAAAAACCATGTGCTTCCACGCTGGCAGCGCACCAATTTCACTATCATCCGCCAGTCAGCACGGTTATTTCAATAACAGTCACAATGATCCAATAAACTTTGGCAAAGAGGGTTTTTTGGCCATTTCAGAGAGCATGAGCATGATGGATTTGATTTCATGACACTGTAGGGAGACTGACAGGGAGACAGTGACAATTTACTGTGTAATAGATGCCCCCTAAAGCATGAAGCCCGAGAGAGTGGGAGGGGTGAAATGCTTTACAAAACTGCTGGACCGGAACACCACCAGGAAGAACCCGCACGTAGATACAACTGATATTTCAATTACATGTAGTCTAGGAATGGGCGCAGCCATCGAAAAGACACATGAATAAGGTCTGTGGTATGGACGCAACCACCCAGTCGAAGAGACCATGATGATAAGAGGTATGGTCGCAGCCATCCTAAAAGACTCAGGTATGGGCGCAGCCATCCATCAATGAGTCATGTAAT
>APFE030056704.1:58035-70188 GCA_000404065.3 Pinus taeda | reverse complement strand
CCCAAGCAAATGGTTTCTCGATGAAACTTCTAAAGGGCTAGGTCACATGGTCTAAAAACACAAGACTCACTCGAATTAAATCAAAGAGAGAGTGCCCCTAACAAAAAGCAATCAAAACAAGCTAATGAGAGACAAGAAACAACAGGGGATAAGAAAGATTGATGAATTCAGGAGATAAAGTTATAAAAACAACTTTTCAGGAATCAGCGCAAGTTACACACTGAGAACCCGCGATGATCACTATGTCAGCGCAATTTTTACACAGGCAACCCGAGATGTCAGCGTAAATTTTACACAGACAACCCGCGCTGATCGCAGAAAAACACAATCATCGCGGGAATTAAGCTAGCAACCCAAGGTCAGCGCGAGTAAAAAGCTAGCAAGTGGTGCTGACATCGCGACTATACACGTCTTTTCCGCGATGATCCAATTTCCAGGATCGTCGCGACTGTTAGGTGTAATTACGTGAAGAACGGGGTTTTGCAAAAGGGTGAGCGCGATGACAGCGCGACTGTTAAAATTAAATCCGCGATGGAGCTCAAAAATAGTGATAGGAAAATCAAAAATCCCAAATCAAAACAACGAATCTTTCAATCAAACAGGGACATTTCCCAGATCAACCCAGGAAATGCAAGAGACTGATAATTAATCCCCAAAACTTCAAAAAAACAATACCAAAACAAACCTCAAAGCAAGAATGAACAAAAAGGGACAGAGGCAAGTTCCCCAGTGGAGTCGCCAAAATGTTGGACAGGTAAATCCCCTCTACGGATAGAGGCGATCCCTACTAGCCCAGAACGGGTCTAGCAACAATCAATCAATGCTACTATGCAAGCTCCTAGTTGCAATTAAATAGTGGGCAATGAACACCTACTTGGATTCCAGCGCTATTGTTTGATGAAGAGATGCCGCTCTTGCTCCTTTGCTCTGGTCAGTCACGATCCTCCACTATCCTCGTGGATGGACACCTGCACATGCAAAGAGAAAACGAACACAAGCGTGAAATATAATAAAAGAAACAATACATCAGTCAGAAAGGATGTAATTCACATTAACCATTACAAAGACAAATGAGAATGGAACCATAATAGTAGTCATCTATTCTTTATTAATCAAAATCAGAGAAAGGTACAACCAATGTTCTGATGTTGAGTCCTTCTCAAGAGGGTCCAGCCAGCAAGTCTCATAAGCATTCACCCTTGGAGGTAGATCTCCCAAGACAAACAACTCTCTCTCTCACACAAGAAAACAATACTTCACAACCCTCCTTAAGCTCTCTAGAAATCCACACTTATCACAGCAACTGCCTATTAGGAGCAGCACTAAAAACACTATGAATTCCACTCTATCCAAAACTATTCCCCAAAAACTAGCTTCTCATGGCAATGGTAGAGGTTTAAGTAGGAGAAGGAGTCTCCATGAAAGATGGGAGGATGGGCTTATCTCCAAGGAAGGTGGCTCAAATGACGAAACAGACATGCCAGAGAAGGGAGGGCGACATTTACAAGGCCAACAACCAGGTCTGGAGTCATCTGGAAGGCCGACTGTTAGAACAAACTCACCCAAACTGGATCAGCGCGGGTCCATAACTGCACTGGTGCGGTGACATCACAGCTGAATAACAAATAAGTTCATGTCAGCGCGATCAGATATGAATAACAGACGCGCTGGCTCATCAAATTCGACCAGCGTGGGAAACATGTGTACTTCCGCGCTGACAGCGCGTTCGGTCTATTATGGAGCGCCCATCAGCGCGGTTATTTTGACAAACGTCGCGCTGATAACAAAACTCTGCCAAAGTGGGTCATTTGGCAACATTAGAGCGCATGAGCATGATTAACTTGGACTCATGACACAGTAGGAAGACTGAGAGGGAGACAGTGACAAATTACTGTGTAACAGTGCCTTTATTGTTTCTTGTTTTTATTAGGGTCGATCTCTTACCCTAGGGAGGGAGGATTCCTTTGACACCCTGCTATAGGCCTTGATCTTTAAGATTTCCATAGCATTATTGTTGTTTTGATTTTGAGAAACCCGTCTCTCGCCCTGGAGAGAGAGTGGTCCTCTCACGCCCTACTTCAGGTCTTGAAGTGTTAGGTTTTCTCATGTGTGTTTTATTTTTCTTGATTGGGTTCTTATATTGGGGTGGGAGGAGTCCTTTGAAGCCCTGCTCTAGACCGCGAACCCTGGGTTCCTGTTTTCTTTTGTTCTTTTTCCATTAATTGTCATCTTTTCAACGTGATCTCTCGTCCTAGGGAGGGAAAGGTCTTTTAACGCCCTACTCTAGGCCTTGAGAATTGTAGTTTGATAGAAACATTTGTCATCACACCAACTTGTATGAACAGATATCCAAATAAAAAGGGCAGAGAGAGAGCCCCAAAGAAAGGAGGACAAGATTTGGGAAGGAATACTTATATCCAGCAAATTATTCCAAAAGTTAAATCAGAGGCATCTTCCCATGCAGCCGTGAGGCTAGGTGCATAGACAAGATCTGAGGGACAATCTGGAGATCAGCCAGTGCTATCCACAACACCCCCTACTGATTCGATACAACAAGCCCTTCCAGCAGCTGAAGAGACAAGCAACAGTACGCTTGATAAAGGGATATCGTTGTTCGTAACAGAATAAGAAGAAGTTGTAAGTAAAGCATCCAAGGGAATGGTCCATCCCAGTAGGGAAGAAGGTTGCAGAGATGAGATCCGAAGGGTCAAGCCACTATCACAGGGAGGAAGAAATTGTAGAGACACTTCTATCACCAAAGGTTAGAGGGAGCATTGTTAAGGCAACTTGAATCCCTATGAGAAAAGCCCTTTTAGCGGAGCCTGCTGAAATCCCCAATGAATATTGGAGGATATTCATGGCACCTACAACCTCTACTATTGACTTCCCAATTGGGGATTTAGGGACTGGCACACCAACAAAACCCATTCCTTTAACAACTTTACCCAGTTTCCATGTGCTTATTTCAGAATACCCTGACACATTTTTGTTTAAATTTGACATTGTGTGTCGAGGGTATGATTATATAACGAATGTTCAGAAAATGAAAATCTTCCCTGCTACACTAAAAGGGACAGCCCTGCGATGGTTTATGGGTCTTGGGGAAAGGTTTATCACCACATGGGAGGAGATGAGAACTGATTTCTTGGAAAAGTACCACGACTACCGTAAATCATGAGATATTAAAGAAGAACTTTTCAAATTTACACAGAAAGAGGACGAAAATATGGAAGACTGTGTGGAATTCTTTAAATAAACATTGTAGAGATCAGGTCACTCTGACCTAGATAAGAAAATTTTAAACATTATCCTTCTCCGGGCCTTCCGAGAAGACTCTTTGGAATTTTTAAATATAGTAGGAAAGGGAAATATATCAAAGGAGAACTTTGACACCATCTGTGAGTTGTGCATTTAGTGCTCAAGGGGAGTTGCAAGGAATAAACAAGGGATTTGATCAACAAAAGTATCTAGTGGAGGTGTTACAAAAGTAGAAATTGGGAATCTGTTGGACAACCTGAGGATTGATATCCTGAGTACCTTGTCTGAACAAATAAAAATGGTGCAGGTAAAACATAAACAACTAGAATTGGAAAGAACTATGGTTGTATTTTGCCCAACATGCAGAAAGAAACACCCATAGAGGGAATGTCCATTAAACTCTTTAGAGGAGTGTGCAATCTGTGAGTTGAATCATGTGACAAGTTCATGCCCATCCTTGCCAGGACTAAAAGTGGTTTTTCAAGGGACAGGCAAAGAGATGGAGTAGTTGTACTTTATGGGACCTAAAAAGCCATGGAAACCTCAGTCGTCAATGGGAAATCAAGGTATGTTTTTGGATCCATCTCAATATTTTAACAATTTTGATATGGGTCCCCAGTCCATGCCTTATCTGCCCATGTGGCCCTAATAATAGTTTCGACCTTGGCAGCTGTGGGCTCCTCAAGCTAGTTCAAGTTCCTTATGGGCGCCAAACTGGTGGGGACCTTCTCCTTCTAGTCAGTTTCCCCAGTCAATTCCATAACAACAACTTCATTTTCCCTCTAATTTGCCTCCTAGTGATCAACCTGTTCATCCCCAAATTCCCATCCAACCCAATCCGAATCCTAACAATAAAGGGGCTCAACAAGTTGACACCCTCAACCTACCTTCATATAGCATCTCTACCGCAGAATTCTATGAGATGAATTTACGATCTGGGTAGACAATAGATGCTCAACCCTCACCAGTTATCATTGAACAAATTGACAGTAAGGAAAAGGAACCAGAAATGGTTGAAGAGGAACCAAACCGAGTCAACAAAAATCATACACCTCCTCAACTGCCAGTTACTCAAAAGCACCAAGCTGAACCACCCTATCCAGAAAGGTTGGCTTTGAGTAAACCAACCCCTTAAGATGAGTTTGACCTGTTAGGGGAGTTACAAAATTTATTTGTCAAGATTCCCCTGTTGCAAGCTATGAGGGACATACCTATATATGCAAAAACGCTTAAGGAATATTGTGCTAAGAAGCCTAAAAAGAAATCAAGAGACCCACTCACCATTCACATAATGGGGAAGTTATTAGATTTCATGATGGGAAGGTCCATGCTTGTAAAGTATGGGATCTCGGGAACCCAATTTCAATCGTGCAAATTAATGGGGTATAAATTCCAAATGTACTGGTACATTTGGGTGCTGCCATAAATGTCATCACTACTGAAACTATGCATGCATTAGGTCTTCGTAACTTGAAACACACACCTATAATGTTAGAACTGGTAGATTGATCTACAATGAAACCAATAGGGAAGTTAGAAGATATCACAATTTCGATTGATTCATTGCACTACCCTGTGGACTTCCTAGTACTCCAAACGCAATCTCCAGCTGGAGGCCATCCCCTGATTTTGGGAAGGCTGTGGATGGCAACCGCAGACGCTTATATTGGGTGTCGGTCTGGACATATGATCATTTCGAATGGGCAAGCATTAAGAATCTAGTGTTATATCCTCCCGGGGAGCCTAACCCATCAGCAAAATCAACAGGCCGAAAGAAATCTTTATATAGGAAAGACTCTGAATCAAAAAATGAGGAGTTAAGACCAGTTCTTACTATTGGACAGGCCCTCCAATTGAAAACCAAAATGGAAGATGACACAATTACTACCTTTATCAGTGATCCCTGTTATGTTTCATATTTGAATCAACAAATTCTGGAGTCCGTCTTGAGCTGTGAAACTCAGGAAAATATTGGAACATCAGATGGATTCGATGAGCTACCTACAATTGCGCCGAATGATCATATTTCCATGGAAATAGAACGAGGAAAAGTCCTGAATATCAATCCAGATCTGTCAGAGTCACAAAAGAAACAACTCTTGGATTTTCTTCATAAACATAAAGAAGCCTTCGCTTGGGACTACTTAGATATGAATGGAATTCCTACTAATCTATGCACCCATCACATATACATTAAGTAGGATTTTCATCCTATGAGGCAACCCCAGAGAAGAATGAACCCTACTCTGAAAAACATTTTTAAGGAAGAACTCCAAAATCTGTTAGACGTGGGATTTATCTACCCCATTTCAGACACCCAATGGGTTTCTCCATTGGTAGTGGTCCCTAAGAAAAATGGTAAATGGTGAATATGCATGGACTACAAAGAATTAAATAAAGCAACTCAAAAAGACCATCTTCCATTACCATTCATTGACCAAGTCTTGGAAACATTAACTGGGAAGAAGTTTTTCTCCTTCCTGGACAGATTTAGCGGTACAACCAAATCCAAATAGCTCCTAAAGATCAGGATAAGACCACATTTACATGCCCTTGGTGAATGTTCGCATCTAGAGTGTTCCCATTTGGTCTCTGTAATGAACCTGCAACATTCCAGAGGGCTATTTTAGGGATTTTCTCTAATGTAATGGATGATAGTGTTGAGATTTATATGGGTGACTTCACGACATATGGAGATTCATTCGAAGAAGCATTGGGGAAGGTAGAAAAAGTTCTAGAAATATGCAAGCAGGCGCATGTCTCTTTAAGTACGACGAAATGCCATATGATGATGAATGAAGGAATAGTCCTGGGACACTTGCTTTCAGCTACAGGAATACGGAAGGATCTAGCCAAGATAAAGGTAATACAACATTTTCCAATACCCAGAACACCCACTTAAGTATGTAGCTTTATCATTTGTGTTGGTTATTACAGGTCCTTTATAGAAAATTTGGCTAAAACATCACATCTGCTTTTTCAATTACTGACAAAATATGCAGACTTTGTGTGGACAAATGACTATGATGCAACCTTTGTGAAGATCAACAAACTAGTCTGTAGTTCTCCGATCCTTAGAGGACCAGACTGGGCATCACCATTCCATAATCATGCTGATGCTTCCTAGATAGCAGTTGGTGCAGTTTTGGGGTAGCAAGTGGATAAGGTACCATATTCAATTTACTATGTTAGTAAGAACTTGCCTCCTACTAAGTTAAACTACACAGTGGCTTGTTGTCATCTATGCCATCAACAAGTTCCGACACTATATTACTAGTTACCCCACCTTTGTACACACTGATCATGCAGCCATCAGGTATCTGATGAATAAACCAATTACTCTGGGTTGTATTACAAGATGGCTTTTTCTACTTCAAGAATTTGATATTACCATAGTAGATAAACAAGGGAAGGACAACGTGGTTGTTGATTTTCTATCTAGGTTAGAAAATAATGCCGAAGTTACACCTAATTGAAGATATCTTTCCAGATGAATATCTCTTTGCAATTTCCCTAACACTCCATGGTATGCAGATATTGCTAACTATCTTGCTATAGGGAAGGTACCTTGTCATGTGTTATATCAGGATCAACGGAAAATTATTCATCATAGTACCCGATATTCATGGATGGTAGGATACCTCTTTCATACAAGGGTTGATCAATAGATTCGACGCTGTGTATCAGAGGATGATATCTATGAGATATTGAAGGCCACCCATGGTGGACCTTGTGGAGGACATTTTGCAGATAGAAGAACAAGCTACAAGGTGCTGCAAATGGGGTACTACTGGCCTTCTATCTTTCATGATGCTAGAGATTATGTCCAAAGATGTGACAACTGTCAATGGATGGGATAACTTGGGAAATCGGATGAAATGCCATTACAGCCCTAGATAGTCCTTGAACCTTTTGAGAAGTGGACTATTGATTTCATTGGACCAATCAACCCACCTTCCCACCAGAAGCTTCACATATTGGTCTGTACTAATTATGTGACTAAGTGGGTGGAAGCGATAGTGGTTGTGAAAGCAACAGAACAAGTGGTGGCAAATTTCCTTTTTGAAGAGAATTTTGTCCAATATGGTACCCCGACAGAAATTGTTTCAGATGGAGGAGCACATTTCACATCCCACATGATAGAGAGGCTTA
Source organism: Pinus taeda (assembly GCA_000404065.3). Taxonomy (NCBI): domain Eukaryota; kingdom Viridiplantae; phylum Streptophyta; class Pinopsida; order Pinales; family Pinaceae; genus Pinus; species Pinus taeda. The sequence goes on along the minus strand of APFE030056704.1, from coordinate 62,778 downwards.
TGCAGAAATACGAGGTTAAACACAGAGTGACAACCCCTTACCATCCCCAAGCGAATGGATAGGTAGAAAGCACAAACAAGGTATTGGAAAATACCTTGACAAAAATGGTACCAAGTCATCACCAAGATTGGTCACAGAAACTTCCAGAAGCTCTTTGGGCGTATAGGACAACATGGCGGAATACAACCGGATTTTCACCATTTGAGCTAGTCTATGGGAAATCCCCCTTGTTTCCGGTAGAATTTGAGATCAGTACGCTCAGAAAAGCTTTGGGAGTGGGATTAGACTTATCAAAGGCCCACCAACATTGGCTAGAACATCTCAATGAGTTAGATGAGATTCGTTCAGTAGCTGTCCAAGAACCACTACTATCCAACAGCAAAGAATGAAATGGAACGATAAATTTATCAAGAATAAGGTGTTTCATACAGGAGACTAGGCATTGTTATATGACTCCCGGTTCAAAGATTTTAAAGGAAAGCTTCGCACTCGTTGGATGGGACCCTATGAAGTGGATGTTGTATTCGATAATAGAACAGTCAGATTCGTTACAATAGATGAAAATCGTACTTCCTTCCTAGTGAATGGACACCATTTGAAGTTATACCACCATCCAACTTCTAAAGATGCCTTCATCAAACATTTTTTTGATACATCGAGTTTGATGCTTGTTGGTGCAAAGAATACTCCCTCTGCCTTCTGTTAGAAAAAACAAAATAATATATAATATATAATTATATATATATATATATAATATATATGTTGTTACTACTTACTTGTTTGTCTTTTTGCAGGAATAAGAACCGAATAATGACAAGGAGAAACTGAGAAATTTTTCAAGTAACAGTCATTGTTGTTACTCCACTGTCGTTGTTACTCCGCCGGTGCTATTACTCCACCGGTGCTATTACTCCATCAGTGTTGTTACTCAACAGTTGTTGTTACTCTGCTGGTGCTGTTACTTTGTCGTTGTTATTACTCCACTGGTGTTGTTACTCCGTCGTTGTTGTTACTCCACTGGTGTTGTTACTCCGTTGATGTTGTTACTTCATTATTGTCGTTACTCCTCTAGTTATTTTTTTTGTTACTCCACCGCTAGGTAGGTCGTCAGGTACGCCTTCATTGAATCTTACGGATTTAATTAAAATATTCCAAAGAAGAGACTAGTATGTGCAGCGAACGACCGCATTTAAGTTGGGGGGGTCCTGTCATAAATAAATGACGGTGTACCTAAAATCGTAATCATATCACATCATTACCAAATCCAATGTGAACGGAAACCAAAAATCGTGTGATTTTGTAATCATGATTCCTAGGCATTGGAATTTGAAATAGTACGCCAAGAAATTTACTCGTCATTTCACTTATACACTGTATTCAAACACCATAATCATTCACCTGTACTGCCATACCCTGCCATTATTTGTTTTGTTTTTTGAGGTGTACCAGCCATTATTACAATTCTTTTACCCCGTGGCCACCATGCTAACATTATTGCCATTGTCAGTTGGGTTGCTGTTAATCTCCCCCTACGAGCTGACTGTATCCATCATGTTGATCTAGTTCCTACAGCGATGGGTGGGCTTGTTGTGCGCCATGAGCCAGAGGGCACGACAATGGTCCAAAATAATCAGGAAGTATGGCAGGTTTTTGAAAATGTAGGGTGGAACATCTATTTTGACACATTGCAAGGGTTTAACAAGGAAATTGCGATTGAATTTTCACTCAATTTAAAGGAAGCGAGCTCTTGGGTTTGGGGGATAGAAATCCATGTTACATAAGAAACCATTGCAGAGGTCAGCGGGCTGCCCTAGCAGGGGTAGAAATGGTTTTCATGAATAACCACCCTCACGGAGCTGCCCGAAGCATTCTTGCAAGCTAGAGAAAATGTTGTTCATAAAGGCCGAGGGTGAGACCGGAATTCATTACCACACCCACTGGGTGAGGTAGCAGGTTTTGTAATGAGATATATAACCTACGAGGGGAGGTATAGCACCGTGTTTAAATATCATTTCAGAATATTAGCTCACCTCTGGTTCCATAGGCGGAAGCCTTCTCATTGAATATGCCTTTCTTCCTATTAAAGAGTCTCCAGCTGATGGCACACTTAGCTCAGCGTTCGTGACAAGTGGAGGTAGTCATTACCAACCATGGTCTAGTATGGCTCTTAGTCATGCATGAAATCGGTCGACTTCAAATCCCATGGGAAACATTTCGGGATTCTACAGAGGAAGAGATAGCATCTACTAGAGCCGCTAGAGAAGAAGAGCCGGAAGCGGTGGAGGAAGGAACCAGACTAGAGGATGAATATATAGATCAAGAGGAACTAGAGGAAATGGAGATGGAACCCAAGGGTCTGGAACAGAACCAGGAGTGTGAACCAAAGAGGATAGTCGAGACTACTCCACAAGAACTAGGCTCAACCACGAAACTGATGGAAGAAGAAGTGTTGCAACAAGGGGCCAATATAAAAAGGGCCACCAACGCCACGACCAAGGTTGTATCTCAAGAACCAGCCTCGACCATGGAGCCAATGGAGCAAATCAACAGCACTGTAATAAGCGAAGAGGGACCACATCAGGCTGAGGTGGAGGAATTCGTTAATATTGTGGTCAAGTGTGTCCCACAAGAACCACCCTCGACCAAAGAACCAATGGAGGAGGATGAACTAGGAGGAGAGGGGCCCGAAGATGAAAGAACCGTGGGGCTAACAGAAGGAGAGGCTATGGGTATAATGGATGGAATTGAAGTGATGATGCAAGAATCCATTTATATCAATGTTGTGCTAGAAGAAACAGTGCCAGCATCGTCTGTTCAAGAAATGTTGGATATGAAAGGTGTTGTTACACAAGAACCACCATCAACCTGTCCGACCATGGAGACTACAGAGGAATTAGATGCGGGGACTAATGTTGTTCCATAAGAACCAATGTCAACCTTAGAACAGGGGACTACACAAGGGGTTTCAACCTAGAGAAGAGACGTTGCAGACAGATGAAAAGAGCCGAAGGCCACAACTGGGGCCAAGATAGATCAGGTAGGAAAATTCTTTCAATTTTCCTCTTACTTCTCTATTCCAAAAGGGGCAAGGGTGTCTCGCTCCACCCTACACACAAAGGAGGATGTGGTCATTCTACTGATTTTGAAGTTTGATGGGTCGAATAAGGAACCACCTGCCACAGGTTTGTTGGCCGTAGACCTCCACAGAGACCTTTCCCAGGAACCCAAAATAGAGGAAGAGGCAGGTGTTTTTGAAACAAGGGAACTTGGAAGGGAAAGTTTGGTTGAACCACCGATGGACATCCATCATGTGAGCCCACCACCTATCAAGATAGCTTCACAGCAGGATGAGGCAGGAGACAGTAAGGAAGTGGCTGCTCCCCAGGAAGAGAGACCAAGAAAAGAAGCCCTATCAAATAACCCTATGGATACTCCCTCAAGTAATCCACCACCTGTCGAACTGGCTGCAGTACCAGATGAGGTGGTGGTCAAACAAGAATAGGTAGAATTGTGTGAGAAACAGAGGTTGCCTATGAAGTAGAAATATCAACTACAATTCAAAGAAACAATGCAGCTCAAAATAGAGGTTAAGAGGCTGAGAAAACAAATGCACCGGTTGAAGGAACAAGTGAAGAAATACAAGTGGCGGGCTAAGAAGCCCAAAACCACGACTGCCAAAGCAGGGATACAAGTAGATGGAGTGGCAACAACCTCTGTTGCCACTCAGATAGACCTGATAGAATATTTTTTTGAAGGCCGTGAGTTTTCTTTGACAGTTGAAGTACAAACTTAGAAATCCACAGCTGCACGATATCGGAATGAAGCAAAGAAAGCCCAAGAACAAGCATCCATGACTATCTTCGATTATGTGGAGCGCATTGATATAATGCGATTAAGGCATGCAAAGCAACAACTCAAGGTGGAGCAGCTGGAAAGGAAAGTGGCATGTCACCCTCCCGCTTCCAATTATTCTTTATTTTTGCATGAATGCTTTCTTTTCTTCTTTTTTGAAATCATCGAGAAACAAATTAGTCACGAGATTGAGGATGGTGTACAATTCCTCCAGATATTGAGAGCCCATGATGTGCCAACTCAGCATTTGATGTGTGAGCTTTACATGCATGGGTATCTCTTGCGTGTTAGGAGAGAATTTAATCTAGTTCCATATGTGGGGGATATTCATTTAAGGGCCCTCACCTCTTACACTTTAAATCAGATAAGCTAGTAGAAGGCTTCTAACATGTTCGAGTCAAATCAGGCCACGAAGCCTTTTATGGTAAGAGGAGAACCCGAGAGATCAGTTGATCCGAATGAAAAATGGACCCTTGTATTGGTTATCTATTGTATTGATCCATGGTTTTAGGAAGAAGCTTGCCTATATAAAGAAAAGGAGATCACTGGGCTAATTCATTCTTGCAAATCGAATATCTTAAGATCTGAAATATTGGGTTATTGTTTTAAAAGTTTGCTCTATGAAACGGAAGTTGAAAGAGAATCTGTGAAGGGTGATCTCTCGAGCGCTGCAGCTGCGGAAGTGCGGAGGTGCCACAGAAGGCGCAGTGCGGAGACGCCACAAAAGGCGCAGTGCGGAGGCGCCACAGAAGGCGCAGCGCGGAGGCGCCATAGAAGGCACAGTGTGGAGACGCCACAGAAGGCGCAGTGTGGAGACGCCACAGAAGGCGCACTGTGGAGGCGCCACAGAAGGCATAGTGCGGAGACGCCACAGAGGCGCCACAGAAGGCA